>JXTB01000004.1:49981-114181 GCA_002914805.1 Parasponia andersonii
CATCTTTAACAATTTTATTACAAATTCTAAATTGGAAAAATAAATAGTGATAAGTATTGTTTATAAATTCTAAACCATAATCTTTAGATTTTAGTTTATTTCATATAGATTCATATAAATTTATAGAATGAATAGAAATGCTGAAATAAATTCTAAGGTGTAATACAAGTGATTAAAGTGCTATGAAATTATCTATTTTAGAATTTTCAAATATTATACATAAGTTATAAAATGTTAATGATGTGCATTTAAAATTTTGAGCTTGATTGATTTATAAAACACCCCTGAAAATTCAATCATTCTCGTTTAGTCACATTTTTAACCATTTTATTACAAATTCTAAATTGGAAAAACAAATAGTGATAAATATTGTTTATAAATAGTGAAATAAATTCTAAAGTATGTTCTGTTTGAAATAAAAGTATTTGAGATAATTAAATGTGATATTTTTCTTATACAAGAGATGTTTGTTTGGCTTGTATATGTGCCTATGAAAATACATGTCTCTTATGATAATAAGATGAGGTAAATTTATTTTACAATATTGTTCATAACTTGATAAATATACTTAAATTTAAAGGAGTATCGAGAATATGAAATATAAGTTTTAGTTTGAAATATGATACAACCATTTATGTTAAAGAGGAGACTAAGTAAAAGATTCTATATTGAGGTGTCGTACTAACCTCCACTAGGTGAGGATTTCTAAGGGAAGATAAGATCAACCTCCACTAGGTGAGGATTTCTTAGGGAAGATAAGACAAACCTCTACTAGGTGAGGATTCTCAAGGAAAATATGTTAAATTTATGACCGTTTGTGTTTAAGTAGGGTCGTTCTCCTGATTCCCAGTCGGTAAGTACGCACTTGGTACGTACACAAAAGTCCACAAGAAAGATAAAAGATTTTACAATAACATATGTGATAAAAGATTACTTCATAAAATATAAGTTGAAAGATTACACAAGGATACAAAAATTGAACATTTATAAAATATTATTTGTATGAAATATTTTATGAGATGAATTGTACTTACTGAGCGAAAGCTCACATAGTATAAATGTCTATGTTGTAGGTACCAAAGGTAAGTAACTTTTGTTTTAAATGATGGGTTGACCAAAATCGAGACGAAGATGGATGTGAGACATGAGCTTTGGGATACCACCACTATAAATTTCTGTATAAGTTATTTTCTCTTTAAACGATATAGTTTACTTAAATATGTAAGATTAAACCATATATTTCTTTAAGTTAATAACGAGATGAAATATTTAAGTATCAAATCTAAATTTTAAGTTTAATTATGCCTCTAAAATTAAGTAATCATTTTGCTATATACAATATGACTTATTTTATCTAAATATCCCTTTATAGAATTCCATATATATGTATATATATTATTTTGCTTTTATTATTATTATATATATATATAATAATAAAAGCAAAAAATAGTCTCTGGTCATGTGTTTGGAGCAACCACTATTCAAGAAACTAAAGTTCTTCTTTTTTTGTACTACAAGGAAGAATCAATCTTTGATTTTTGATACTCATACTAAATTAGGTCGTTGAGTGTTAGTTCTAGATTTTTTTTCTAGTATCCAGACTAGTTTTCCAGCAAAAATAAGCATTTTTCTTCACAAAACATGAGACACTAGTGTGTCCATCTTGATTGCAATATGCACAATTGTACTTTGAGTCACTTGTACTTGCTTTCACAAAATACTTTTTGAGATATTTTTGTCATATGAAAGATTTATACCTAACACATCTTTTTGTCCCAAATACATTTTTATCCACCAAGTATCATATCAATTTTTTTTCTATTTATATATTTGGGGACAATTTTAGTCAAGTCGAAAATCTTGTTATTCAAGGAAGTATACTCTTTTGATAAAAGATCACAATTGCTACAATGTAATTTTACTTCTTTTCCTTTTGTAAGCTTCTCAACTATTTTAGACAAACTAAAAATTTCCCTTTTGAGAGAATTTTTCTTGAAAATGAGTTTTTCATTATTTTTATATAATTCATTGAAATCATTGAATAAACTCTCACATGATAATAAATCATAATCACTATCATTTTCACTACTAGTATCACTATTATGAAGAAATTCAATTTTAGGTTTAAGAAAGCTTACCTCATTTTCTATTGTCATGAAACATATGTCAGTAATTTATTTTTGTTCTTCTTCATTGGATTCTTCTTCAACATTATCCATCCTAAGTGGCCTTCATTACCTTCTTCGTCATTTTTCTTCTTAAGGGACATTCGTTCTTCATGTATTCTGGCTTTTTGTATTCTAAGCAAGTGATGGAATTATCTTTTACTTTCTTCTCTCGATAGTCATTGCCTTTCATATTCTTCTTGAAGTTCTTCTTATACCTTTTAGTAAGTATAACAATGTCTTCTAGCTCACTATATGCAAATTCTTACTCTTCCTCATTGCTTTCTTGCATGACAGTTTTAAGAGTAGTTCTTTTCTTTTTCTTTTCCACAACTTTATCTTCATTTGTTTCCTTCATAAGAATTTCATGGATCATAAAGGATCCTATAATTCTTCAAGAAGAAGTTTGCAAAGGTTTTTTACTTCTTGAATAACTATCAACTTGCTTCTATATACTCGAGGAAGGCTTCTGAGGATTTTACTCACCAACTCATCATTTGGAAAGAGTTTTCCTAGAGCACTAAGAGAGTTAATAATAGTAGTGAATCTTATAAATATTTGAAAAATAGAATCATCATTTTTCATTTTGAATAACTCTTAGTTTCTAGTAAAAATATTAATTATAATTTCTTTCATGGAGTTAGTTCCTCAATAAGAGACTTCTAACATATTCTATAGTTCTATAGAAAAATACAAATACTATTTTTACGAGGTTCAATAAAAATGATGGTTTGTCTATATCTCCGGTTCTTAGAAACTTGCTTCAAGCTATCCACTATTAGATAAAGAGAGTAGGCTTAATCGATCCTTATACACAACAAGTAATTTCTCCTTAGGCATACTCATGCCTTTACAATAGTCTTGAATTCGGCTCTATCATGTCTAACTTATATTGCTTAAACTTTGGTGCCAATCTTACCCGATAATTACAATTTAGTTTTATTGAATTACTCAATTAGAATCTCTTTCTTATGATGATTATTAATACAAAGAAAACTTAGAGAGAATAAGTACACATATGTAGTTACCCACTTAGGGTGGCTCACACTATATTACACACTTACAGTCATCAATCTTTGGTGGCTCAGATATGTCATTGATTGTACTACTTGTTATGTGCTTGACTTGAATATGTATGTACTAGATTTAATGTGATGTTTTACAATGATTTGGAATTTTTGAACCTTTGAACAATGAATATGTTTTGAGACTAAAATTTACAATAGTTTAGAAATATTTGAACCTTCAAAAAATGATTTCTGTTTTAAGTGGTTTTATAAGGTTTTTAGAGATTTAAACCTTTGGACATTAATTTTTATTGGACTTCAGTAAAATTATTTGAGTATTTCACTGATCATGCAAGACCTTGAAAGTAAGTATTTATATTGGTCAAAACACTGTAATTGAATCTCTATTGAATATTCACCTGGTACCCTCTACTTCCTCCTACTTTCAGGTGCTGATTTTTTTTTTTTGGGTAATTATCATGATAGCTTAACAAGCTTATTTGGCATATGTATGTTGTTTCCTACCTCTTCCTTAGTTGGTTCCTATTTTATATCATCATTTTCTTTCTATGTCAAATTTATTTAGCTGTAAGTGAATATATGAGGGTGATTTTACTACTAAATTGAGTTCTTAGAAATATAAATAATTTTATATAAATTGTTTGGACATTGGACTCATTTTATTAAATTTCATAATTTTAAATAAAAAGTTTCTAACTGAATAAAATGGAATTCCTTTATATTTTACGTGTATATTTTCTTGAGAAGTTAAATTTTATAGAACATTTCATGATTCTAAAATTTTTTTACTTATAAGGACTAAAAATGAAAAATTCTAAGTACTTAATTTCATGAAATTTCAGAAAATTACAATTTAGCACTGTTTTAACTTAAATTACTAAAAATCACAACGTTAGAATTTTGGCTGTGACAAATTTGATATCAGAGCTTCAAACTTTAGATCTATCTAGGATCTTATCTGTTATATTTTGGTATTTAAAAATGATTTTAGAAAAGTATTTGACAAATACCTCATCTATCACTTAAGTATTAAGTAAATATATTGTCTTTGCTCCGATTCATTCTGAATCTTTTGTTCACCTCCCTAGAGTAGAACTCTGGTATCCTTAGGATGGTTATAACCTTAAAATTCTAGTCTTAAAAGTGTCGGAGATGACACAAGACTAGTGAATTCTACTTCTGCCAAAATTTCTCAATTCAAATGGAATTTCATTCTTATACTCCTATGTCTATTATAGTGATGAGCTATATGAATCCCGTAGATTCTAAAACAACAATTTGATATCTTGTATCTTGATTGTCATGGGTTGACTTCATTTGTATGTATAGGATTGTAATATTAATCCCTTGATTTTGGTATAAGTTTAATTATTCGATTCGAGTAATATTGATAGTGCTTGTGTTGAAATGTTTAAATTGATGATACTTTTTACATGATATATTGCTTGTGGATTAGTAAATTAGTATGATATGTTGAGTTTGCTTAAATATTGTATTGCCCTAGTTTTGCCAAATTTATTTTTGTGGCCCTTTAATGGGAAATTTTGGAAGTTATGAAAATTGGTTAGACTTAAAATCTGGTTAATTGGTTTTGAAACTTTAGGAAATTTTAAGTTGATAATTTTACATTTATTGGTATAGAATTAAAAATAAAGGTTCTTTCTATCAAGTAAATTTTCTATAATCTTAAGGTTTTAAATAATTTTCTAATTTTAAAATTGAGTATATATTCTTGCTAAATATTCTCCAACTTCTACTTGTCACTTGATTTTAAATTGAAAGAAGGTTTTGGAATATTGATTTACAAAACAACTTGGACTTAAACATGAGAAATTTATAGAAAATTTGTGTGAAAGTTTTTTGTAACAAAATTGATTTCTTGAAAAAAAATCTTTGGTGTGATCTACTGTTGTACACATAAAAATTTTTGGACTCTTGTATATATGTTTCTAAAAGTTAAATTTATAATATCTTGTTACAAGAATTTTATTAAGTTATGCTAAATTGCCGTTATAATTTTATGTGCCTTATTATTTGGATGTGTTTATTTTTCCAAACTTCTCCATTATGTATGTGACCTATCTTATTGAGGTGTATATGATTTTAGTATTCATTAGATTGTTGAATCCTTTGTGTACAATAAATGTCTTATTCATTGGATAAGTAAATCAAGTGGGATTGACTTTGCATTCTTGGTTTCAATTAGATAATTAAGCACTTATGCGATTAATTTGGTTTGATATCCTAAGTATTAAAAACTCCTAGTGTTAGAGACTTAGGATGATATTTTATTTACATATAGAATAAAAATATTTTTAGTTTGAATACCTAACCCTCGGAGAGACTTTGGCGGTGTAGAATGACATATAGCCTTTTTCTTTAAAATTCTATTTAAACTTTTGAATTAATGGAATTTGTGTATATTATAAATTGTTTGGCTATATATAAAAAGATTATTTTCTATAAACATGCTTTACAAGTTGAGTAAAAACAATTACACATGATACACTCT
Source organism: Parasponia andersonii (assembly GCA_002914805.1). Lineage (NCBI taxonomy): Eukaryota > Viridiplantae > Streptophyta > Magnoliopsida > Rosales > Cannabaceae > Trema > Trema andersonii. Next base: position 55,687 of record JXTB01000004.1, read on the forward strand.
AATATTTTATAAAATACTTTAAGTTCTTCCTATTATTAAAATATCTTCCAAAAGTCATTTTTAATAAAACTACTAGAGTGTGGTAACTTCAAGTTATAAAATTCCTAGAAAGTCTCACTAAGGTATTACCTAATGTTTTTTATTATTAAAAAACTATGGGAAATTATTCAAATAATATGAATTGCCAACAAAAAAAATATGCTTTTAAATTTATTGGAGAGACTTGTTTGAAAACTTCTGAAAAGGTTTGGGATTTTAAGAAAATATCTATTATGTTTACTATGATTTAAAAGAGGCTGGCATGTTCTAAGTGCTTGGTAGTTTAATTAGTAAACTATATACCACGTGAGAAACTTTTTTCTTATCTTACTTACTTAATGTAGTAAGTGGAATTGGTGTATTAGATACCAAATTAATTGACTAATGATGACAAGATTCAATCTTGTCGATATATTCTTTGTCGGTATTTATGAGTGAGTATTACTTGTGGTACTTTACTTGTACTGACTTTTGGGAATTATTGGAGATTTTTATTCTAATTTGTTATGGATTAGAGTCATCATTGAGGTCATTGGTATTAAGTTTAGTCCGTAACTCACTATTTAGGTTGAGAGGGATCTAAGCATTATTATGGTAGTATAATTAATGGCACAGGGATTAGTTTACTTATAAGCCTATATTCAGAGTTGTTGGACTCTTGTTATTATATTTTCAAAGGGAATACTTGAAGTTCAAGTTTGTTTTACTATATGCCCCTGATATTTGTGTTGGATATTTTCAAAACTATTTCCAAAACTATTTTTGATTTAAAAATGAAATAAAGTTAGATGAAAGACATATGTCGTTGCAGAGATGACCTATTCTATTGAAATCTTGTTTCTTGGGCATTGTAGTATTGTTAACATTTTATTTGTATATTAGGTATTAAGGCATTTTTATATGATTTTCCATTATACCAAAGACTTAGAAAGTCCTTTGAGCTAGTTGATTATTTGGGATTATTACTATACACCCTACATTAGGTGAAGAGACTTATAAAATCTCTAGATATAAATATGGTATAAACAATAACTATATGGTATTATCTTGGGTAAAAGACTTGTGAAATCTTTGGACTATACTTGTTATATAGATACTTGTATTTTATATGCTTGGACTACAGTGATCTACCTATTGATATTTGTTGTGCTATGAACTTTTGTCTTGGAGCTTTCTAGTCATAGTAATTTTAGTCTTGTCCTTGAATAGAAATATTTTGTGAACATGGTTATTTCTCACTCGTTATGAGGAATGGTGAATAACTTATATCATTGTACTCTTATTGTCATTTTCAATCTCTAAACTCTTCTATCTTATGTGTGGTGTAACACAAGTGTAATTATTTTGCCACTGGAAACCTTGTTGAATGCTATCTTAAATTGGTGAGGATTCTATTCGAGTCTTTTGACTCAGTGATTGTTTAGGACCAAGTTTAGTTGCAGATAAATAGAATTATCGTAGTGTATTATTGATCTAGTATGATATGGGGACGGTATTGTACATACTTGATATTTGATCTACTGTACTTATTTGGTGCCTATCAATCAACATTCGTGTCATAGAAGTCTTGTATTTTCGACTCTTATTCTTAATTATCGTCACTACTTTTGTGACTAATTATTTACTTAGGGTCATAGTTTCCAATCTCCTATGTCGAGGTCTAATACTTATCGGTGAGCCATCTCATGATTCTATACCTCTTGAGTATCTCATTATCACATGCCTTTGTATGAAATTAGCATGTTAACGGAATTCTAACACCAAGTGTGAAGCGTATATTACACACTTCTTTATCTACTTAGTTTTTGGTTCAACACATATTAATTATACGATCAAGTGGTCGTTCTCCTTCTTAATGCTATTCCTTATCATTTTACTTATACCCATGTCGTGTTTGAATTTCAAAATGAAATTTTTTAAGGAGGGAATGGTGTAAAAACCCAAAAATTAAAAAAAAAAGAAAGAAAAACAGCAGATTACATATACATATATGTATGTTATTCTCTCTCTTTTCTCCCTTGACTTCTTTTTCTTCAGTTTGCCTGATGCCATAGCCACCGCTGAACTGAGCTCTTCCTAGCTTATTTGAGTCGCGTCGCCACTTGGGTCTAACTTAACACCCCCAGAAATCTTCCATGCCAGAACGATGACACTGCTAGAGCTCTGGTTTGCCAGCAACGATGGAAATGATTGTGATGAACTTTTGATCACCAACGACGATTCTGGCATCAATAAGGGCTGAAACTGGTGCCGTTGTATTCGTCTCCTTACAAACTTTCAATGATATATATATATATATATATATATATATTAACTTGAAATTACTCGAATTGAATTTCGCCATTTTTGAACAATTTTGAATTATTTTAGTTTTATACTAAAAATTTTCAGTCCGACTGTTAGATCATAAAATAAACCTCATATTTGTGATATACTCATAAAACAAAAATTTTGGTATATGTATATTGACTATGTTCGTTGATGGACATAAAAAACAAAATTTGAGCCATCAGATTTGTCTCATTTTGTATGCCACGATGTTGAGTTTCAGCCCGAACTCAAATTGGTCAAGTTATATAACTAACATAGCTAATTTGAGTGCTAAAAATTCAGTGAAAATGTTTGTTTCTGTATTCTAGGCTCTATTAGAAAAATGAAATTTCAAAGCAAATGATCGTAGGTTCAAAAATGACTCTTGATCCTTCGAATGATCGCAAAATAATGCCAAATGTTCTTGATAGTGCTTTAGCATTATCTAGTCACTTAATTAAGGTAGGGATTCAATTACTTGATTTATAAATTAATTTTATTTTGATTTTCACATATTTTTAATAAACATGGAATTTTGTAAAATATTTAATTAAAATATGATTTGTACATGTTTTGACATGATTTGATATTTAAATTGCATAGGAGAAACATCACATTAGTTGACATGTCAAATTATCTAGTTTTTGGAACTATTTTCTACAAAAATGAAGTTTTATTGGTTTTAATGAAAATTGTGTTATGTTGTCGAAATTTTTATAAAATCGAATTTGAATAAGAATTTAGTTTTGAGAATTAAACGTGGTCAATTAAAAACACTACATGGTTTGTTTGGTATTCTGTAGAAAATTGTATATATTCTTGTTCATGTCATTTACATAGCATTGTACGCATTCATTGTATCTACACGGGTGAAAGACTTATGGTACCTCCCTTCAGGATACTTGAACTTACGGTACTCTATCTAGGGTGCTCAGACTACATATCACATTCACGGTTACTAATTTAGATGACTCGGACACGGTACACATGTGTAGTTACCTTTTTAGGGTAGGTCACACTACATTGCATACTTACAATTATCAATCTTTAGTGGTTCAGATATGTCATTAATTGTACTGCTTGTTATGTGCTTGACTTGAATATGTATGTACTAGATTTAATGTAATGTTTTATAATAGTTTGAAATGTTTGAACTTTTAGACAATGAATATATTTTGAGACTAAAATTTATAATAGTTTTAAAATATTTGAACCTTTGGAAAATGATTTTTGTTTTAAGATAGTTTTATAAGGTTTTGGGAGATTTAAACTTTTAGATGATAATTTTTATTGGACTTCAGTAAAACTATTTAAGTATTTCACTGACAATGTAGAATCTTGAAAGTAAGTTGGGTTAAAACCCTGTAATTGAATCTCTACTGAGTATTCATGTGCTCATCCCCCTACTTTCTCCCATTTTCAGATGTTGATTATTTTTTTTAAGTAATTATCGTGGTAGCTTAAGAAGCTTATTTGGCATATATATGTTGTTTCCTACCTCTTCATTGGTTAGTTCCTATTCTATATTATTCTTTTCTTTCTATATCAAATTTATTTAGCCAATAATGGTATATTTACTAAGTAGATATATGAGGATGATTTTGCTACTAAATTGAGTTCTTATAAATATAAATAATTTTATGTAAATTATTTGGAGATTAGACTCATTTTATTAAACTTAATGATTTTAAATAAAAAGTTTCTAACTAAATTAAATGGAATTTCTCTATATCTTAAGTGTATATTTTCTTGAGAAATTGAAATTAATGAAAATTTTTATGATTCTAAAATTTGTTTACTTTGAGGACTAAAAATGAAAAATTCAAGTACCTGATTTCTTAAAATTTCATAAAATCATTATTTATCACTATTTTCACTTAAAATTACTAAAAGTCACGGTCTTGAAATCTTAACATCTTTAATCTAAGATTTCTTCTCTGATTAGATCTAATTAGACAGTCGTGGATCTCAGAAGCTGTAGGTATCTTACAAACTTTAGTCTCCCTTACCTAGAACGCAGTTCAGGAGGAGGTGATGGTAACTGATGCTAGTGGCCCTTGTTACCCTCGATGGTAACCCATAAATTTTGTTTCTGGTATATTTGTGATCCATTTTTTCATTTCCTCTCTTTGAAGAATTTGAAATTATAATCCAAATCTTATTTTCAGTGTGTTTGTAATCCATTTTTTCATCTCCTCTCTTAGTTTGAAATTATAATCCTTTTATGTTATAGTGCGTGCTATTATTGAAAGTTTCTAACTAAATTAAATGGAATTTCACTTAAAATCCAGTAATGAAACTATCCAGAGGAGCCCATTTTTCAAAAAAAAAAAGATATATATGAATTGAAATTCAATTAATTAAATATTTATAGAGAAAACGATTCCCAAAAGTTATTTTTTTAAAAATAAAATAAAAAGCAGAGACATCCGTCAACAAGTTTCCGCTTCGTATTTTTTAATAATGGAGTACATATTTATTTTTAAAAGCATTCCACCTTCTCCCGTATATTAGTGTGAAAATGCCATTTATTTAATAGTGAGAAAAAGTTTGCTTCCATTCGTTTGATTTTGTCACGAATTTGGTCAGTTAATGGACATTTATAAAGGAAAAAAAAAAGAGCAAAGTACAAAAAGGAAGTCAAGTATCTTTACTGCCACAATAATTTAAGGAATGTTTTTAATCAGATTATAACGCTAAATAAGAATGGGATCCTCTGACGACGTCTTTTTTTGTTTTTCATTTTTTTTTCCATAAACGGTTTTGGATAAATTAACAGTGTTCTCTTTTAAAAATGTTAAAAAAATTTAACGGTGTTAAAAAAGAGAGGAACCATATCAAAGAATCAATCAAATTATATAAAAAGTAACTACTGATAAATAAAACAAATAATACAAATATTTTTGACTAGTTAACTACTAAATCGTAACTGTTAAATTTATATCAACTGTCTAAATTTTTGTAATTATCAGCAGTGATTTTATGAAATCACTATTAGAGTCGGACCCTACATGCTTAATACAATGATCTCCAAAAAAAGCAGTAATAGTAACTTCCACGTTACAAACTCTTTCCTAGAGATGTTGAGATTATCCCAATTCATTTACAATTTAGTAATTTCTTTGCTTATAGAAAGAAAATTATTAATTTCACCAAAACTTAAAACACATAAGACAATTAAGTCCTAATGGGACTCCAACCATTTTGTTATAGAAAAACCAGTCTTAATGTTCTAAAATTAGTCAAGTTAANAGATTTCTTCTCTGATTAGATCTAATTAGACAGTCGTGGATCTCAGAAGGTGTAGGTATTTTACAAATTTTAGTCTCCCTTACCTAGAATGCAGTTCAGGAGCAGGTGAAGGTAATCGATGCTAGTGGCCCTTGTTACTCTCGATGGTAACCCACAAATCTTGTTTCTGGTATATTTGTGATCCATTTTTTCATCTCCTCTCTTTGAAGAATTTGAAATTATAATTCAAACCTTATTTTGGTGTGTTTGTAATCCATTTTTTCATCTCCTCTCTTAGTTTGAAATTATAATCCTTTTATGTTATAGTGCATGCTATTATTGAAAGTTTCTAACTAAATTAAATGGAATTTCACTTAAAATCCAGTAATGAAATTATCTAGAGAAGCCCATTTTTCAAAAAAAAAAAAGATACATATGAATTGAAATTTAATTGATTAAATATATATAGAGAAAATGATTTCCAAAAGTTATTTTTTAAAAAATAAAATAAAATGCAGAGACCTCCATCAACATGTTTCCGCTTCGTATTTTTTAATAATGGAGTACGTATTTATTTTTTAAAAGCATTCCACTTTCTCCCGTATATTAGTGTAAAAATGCCATTTATTTAATAGTGAGAAAAAGTTTGCTTCCATTCGTTTGATTCTATCACGAATTTGGTCAGTTAATGGAAATATATAAAGGAAAAAAAAAAAAAAGAGCAAAGTACACAAAGGAAGTCAAGTATCTTTACTGCCACAATAATTTAAGGAATGTTTTTAATCAGATTATAATGCCAAATAGGAATGGGATCCTCCGACGACATGTTTTTTTGTTTTTCATTTTTTTTTCCCATAAACGGCTTTGGATAAATATTGTTAACAGTGTTCTCTTTTAAAAATGTTAAAAAAATTTAACGGTGTTAAAAAAGAGAGGAACCATATCAAAGAATCAATCAAATGATATAAAAAATAACTACTGATAAATAAAACAAATAATACAAATATTTTTGACTAATTAACTACTAAATCGTAACTGTTAAATTTATATCAACGGTCTAAATTTTTGTAATTATCAACAGTGATTTTATGAAATCACTGTTGGAGTCGGACACTATACGCTTAATACAATGATCTCCAAAAAAAGCAATAGTAACTTCCACGTTACAAACTCTTTCCCAGATATGTTGAGATTATCCCAATTCATTTACAATTCAGTAATTTCTTTGCTTATAGAAAGAAAATTATTAATTTCACCAAAACTTAAAACACATAAGACAATTAAGTCCTAATGGGACTCCAACCATTTTGTTATAGAAAAACCAGTCTTAATGTTCTAAAATTAGTCAAGTTAACCTGTACTTGCAGCTTAAACGGGTGAGAGAATGGTAGAGGCACCACATAAGATAATTAGAACAAAAAAGCTAGGCCAAATTATTAGACTCCTACAAAAGGAAACATTCATGGCCAAGAATTTGAATTAATTTAATTAATATTACCACTACAACAAATCAGAGGGAAGATATAAAGCTAAAAGCAGCCGTGCGCGTAATTGACCTTATAGTGCAGCAATGCAATGGTAGTGAATAAAATAGATATGTAGAAATCAAGTGAATGAAATTGAATTGAATAGCTGAATTACAAATGTTACAATGAAACAAAGGGGTAAAAATCTCTTACATCAAATGGGAGGGGAGGATAACTAGCATCATCGCAGTTTTGAGCAAGTCCCAACAACGTTGGCACCTACTCAAACCACCAATCATGTGCATAACCTCACCCATAATTCATTAAACCGAAATAATGGGTTAATACATCAATGTCAGTCTACCATCAAAGTTGGTTTCTCAACAATGTAAAAAGAAAAACCTATGAAACAATTTAAAAGGTAGTTCTAGTGTTATATGTATGCAGGAGCTGGCTAGCTAAATCTTGGGCTCAGGCATTCATCTTCCACACAGTCGTAAGGCCAGTCCCGTCTCCAGTGAAAAGCAATCCTCCAGGACCTTTCTGAATCGTCCTAACTTCTTGCCTTGCAAACAATCTGCCCTTCTCTTCAAAACTGCAAAATTAGTGCATATTATCATTAAGGAGGAGGCTAAACAAATTTTTTTTTCAACTTAAGATGACTACAAAAATTTAGAGTGAAATTTGAAGACGTATTCAAGTGTTTGATTACTTACGATGGAAGCTCGTATATGCGAACGGTATTGTCATTACAGGAGGAAAACAAGATATGCTTATGTTCTGCATCAGTCTTCCCAGGGAGTGTTATCCCATTAAGTGCAAGAACACCCTGAAACACACAAAAGGGAATATTAAACATTATTCTTGCTGCATCATTATCACACCTTCTATCTTCTAGAAGCAATTAGATCCACATTGAAAACTTCTTAAGTATTACAAAGCAATGATTAAGCTAAGCTAATCTCCTTGCAGATAAAATGCAAAAGGAATTATAGAGTACACACACAATATTCCAAACTAGGCAGCTTTTTAGGACACTAAAGGCCATCAGGTTAATGTGAAAATACTTATCAGTATACTACTTAAAATGACCATCAGAGTTGCAATATTTAAGTGTTACAATTCTGCAGAGTGTGCCAGAAAGCTATGAAATCCTCATGATTTAGTGCATGCATCGTTAGATATTGGACATGAGAAATCAGAGCATAATTTACTGTAACTAGAAAACAAATTTTTCAGAGATACCAAGGAAAAAAAAGTAGAGAAATAACGTACATGTCCTTCATCATGCGTATAGGTTACTTCTATCTTGCCTTCTCCAGTAGTAGCCCAAACTTTGATTGTGCCGTCCAATGAACATGATAGCAAATAATTTTCCCAGTAAACGAGAGACATCACCGCATCTGAATGTCCATTCAAAGTTGCAACACATTGTAAAGTATCAAGGTCCCACATCTGGAAAAGAAGAAAGAAAAACTTTTGTAAACATAGGGATAATACCATTGAGAAAATATTAACATTCAAAACAACAGTAATTTACAAATACCCTAAAGATTGTATAAGAAAAATCATAAGTTACCTTTATTGTGCGGTCTAGAGAAGCTGAGAACAACCTGTTTCCGCCAAAAGCCAAACAAACAACAGCACGAGCATGGCCCGTCAAAGATTGAACAGGTTGAAAAGGATTAGTTTCATCAGAGGAGCCTTTCCAGGCCAATATCTGGCCACTCTGCAATTTTCAAAGAAAACAAATTTGAAAACAAATCAGAACTACATTTACTCAACAAGTGCAACGGTTTTAGGGGAATTCTGTTCGAGGACTTATAAGCAGAATTTTCATGCGTTCAAATATTAACGGAAATAACTATAACTCACCTGAGTCCCAGCTAAGAGCATTCCATTGGCAACAATCATGGAATTGACTTGGCCCACAGCCACAGGTCCATTTAGACTGAATTCAGCATTATTACTCTTCTCAGTGTTCCATGCCTGCAAACAAATCCTCACCATCGTTATTGACTTACCTCTTCCCTAAAAGCAGTCAAGTAGTACAGAGCAAGCCATGGCTACAAAGAAAAGCAACATGATTAAGTTTTGGGAAAGCTTCTAGCAGTACTAGACTTTCACCCACCATAATGTGTCAAAACGAAGCCAGGCCACAAAGAAACTGAGCACCACATATAAACATACCTTAACAAGATTGGGCATACCAACGAAAACCCAAGTGCCGTCATTGATCAAAGAACCAACTTGGGAGCCAAGATTGATGACGCGGCTGCATTGACCGGTGTGGCAGTCCCAAAGGCGGAGCGTTCCATCGTTGCTGCTTGAATAAAGCTTTGCACCTGAAGAAGGAAGTGCAATCCCAGTGACCGCCTGTAGTTTCCCCAAAATCGGACTTGTTAGCATTAGCAGTTCAAAGCAGAACAAAACAATGTATCGAAGAATTAAGAACAAGGAACACCCAAAAGAAACTGAATGACTGTAAAATATAACAAAACTCTCAGACACATTCAGAACAAAACATCAAAATTTGACCCTAATATGCAAACCAGAGAGAGAGAATCAAAACAAAAGAAAACCCAACACAGAAAAAGGCAACAAAATCAAACCTTCTTGTGGCCTTGGAGATTTGCGAGGAAGGAAACTTCATCACCACGGCACCATGAATGGAGAAATCGGCAGCAATCACCCTTGACACAATTCCCAGATGCCCAGAACTTACAAACCTTCTCTATTATATTTGACTGAGGAAGAGGAGTAGGCGAAGAAGGACTCTTACTCTTCCTCTTAGTCTTCGTCGTCGTCATCATCATCGACGAGTACTGGTCAGCCCTTATATCTCCTCCTTGATCCTTCCTCCAAACAAACGAAGAAGTGTTCCTCCTATGGGGATAAGGATGAAAACTGGAACTAAAAACTCTCGAACTTGCCATTGATACCAAACTCAAACTCAAACTCGAACCCAAATTCTAAATCTCAATCTCAGCAAACTCTTAAATCTCAATCTCAGGGATAAGGATTTCTTGATCAAACCCAAACCCTAACCCTAACCCTAGCACTCAATTATCTGAACGATTTCAGCTTCAGGTGTCGAATGTGAGAAATCGAAGGAAGGAATGAATGATGGATTATATATATATAAGTATAGATACTTGGGCTACAAGTAATTATAAATAGTCGATTCCTGATCCTGATTGGTTATCACTTATCACTTATCTCTTATGTCTGCGTAGCTTTCCCGTTTTAGTTTTTCTCTCTCACTCGATCACTTTTTTGGCGGATCATGCATCCAAACGGTCTTCTTATATTTATTTGGGTCCAATTTACAAAACGAGTCCGGCCCACTTAGTCCTTTTTTTTCCCTTTTTTTTCCTCCACTCATGTTCATACTTATTTATCAAAATAAAAAATAACAACTTTTGATCATATCATAATAATTCGGAGAATTACATTGACACCATTTGACTTAGAATGTATGTGTTTAACAGCTCTTAAAAATTTTCGCTCAAAAAAAAAAATTAATTTAAATTTATAGACATACCTTCTTTATTTATTAATCAAAATCGATTAAAATTTACTTTTCACCGGATTGTACTATAAGTGGTACAGCATATTTCAAATTATATGCAATCAAGTAATGTATTTTTGTCAAAGATGCGTACATTTTCACTGAAAACATTCTTATTATCCTATCGCATAAAATACTTTTCTCATTTATTTACTTTTTTTTAATCTATATTTACTAGTTTGAATTAGCTGATATTTTTTTCACATTTCAATAAATGGCAATCAAACTAATACATTGATCTCATCATTGTAATATTTTTGGACATTTACATAAAAATTTATAAATTTTAAGCATGTACTTATTTTATTTTGAATTTGTTGTCTTGGTAACATCAACTAAAGTAATGCTAACTAATACTTTTGGCTATTAAATTTTTAAAAAGTGGTCTCATTTTGCTAATGACTTGTTGCTATCTTTTTTAATACTTATTTTTGTCATTTGAATGAAATCTTTGTCTCTCTTTGACATCTTCCATCGTTTCATTAATTTAAAAAAAAGTTGATGCTTTAGTAGATTTTTATGGTTTCTTTAGGAGTAATATGAGACTATTTTTGTAACCTCTTTTAAATTACTAGACTTATAATCTTAGTAGAATTATTATTAATAGACTCAGTGTCGAATTTTAATAAGTTTATGTTCACAAATACTTGAAAATATGTGTTTAGTATTATTTTAATGTTAAATTTTATTATGTAAAAAAATCATAGTTATTCCTTGTTTTAACTTAGAAATTCTAAGTTAGTTTTGCTTAATAATAAATTAATTTTACAAAGATTACATTATATACATCAATATAACCTAATTAAGAATGTGACATGTTTATGTCACATTAAAAATTGTTATATTTTATAACCTAAAGTTAATGATTGCACCAAAATAGTATCGTGCCATAATTTGAATGGCTAGGATTTAAATATACAAAAAATTAAATAGACAAATCAATCTAAGGGTGGAAAATAAGTTGTAGAAAAAGATAAAGATTAGTAAAGTTTTATCTTGGGGAGATAATAACTATAAATTAGTAGAATATGAAAGGAAAAAGGTAAAATTAGTGGGTAATTCTAAAAAAAAAAATTATAGACAAAACTAATTAATAGCTTTTGTCTACCTAATGATAATGGAAATATTCTTTAGAAATTAGTGGCCATAATTCAAAGTGGAAGATATAGACAAAACTAATTAGTAGTTTTTGTCTCCAAAATAATTCAAAATATATAAAAAAGAATAATATATGGGGATTTTCTTTGGGAGCTAGTAGTATTGGATTCCAAATAATTAAAAAAGAAGAAATATTAGAAACAAAAGTAGTGGATGAGTGAAAATAAAGTAAAAGATAAGATAGTGGAGTAGAAAAATAAAATATATTAACAAAATTAGTAATAATGGTACTTAGATTATTAAATAGAATGTGAAAGTGTATATCATTAGATACCTCCTATGGATGGCTTATATATAGATCCTTCATTTGGTAATTGGAAATCCATATTTAACTTTCCAATTTCTTAACTAAAACTATCTTCATTTTTCTAATTATCGTTTCTTAAAAAAAAAAAAAAAAAAAACCTTTCTACCTCACTTTCTTCCAAACCCACAAGAATTATAATATTTTACCCATTTTCTTTTCTTTTCTTATAAAAACTCTAGAAATTAATAATTATAATCAAGAGAAAAGAGTACATAGTTTTGTGGTGGAGACGTAAGGAAGAAGAAGGAAAAATTTTAGAAGGTTGGTTATACAAACTCATTTAAGTTTATTAAGATTTTTAGTTCTAAAATTATAAGAAGTCTAATATTTAGTATTTTAATTTCTAGTAAAATATTAATATTTGGAAAAGTTCTCGAACACTCTAAGAAAAAAGATTCAAGCTTGGAAGGTAAATATTCCCTCACTTTACTTGTTATGTTTTTAAATAGATTATATAAAAGAAGAAATGGGTAATAATATATTTGATATACTTTAGATGTTATATAATTTATATTATATTTAGATTTATTTTGTTGATTTCTTAAACCTCTAAATATGAATACTTCATCATAATAAAGGCTGAATAATAATATTAATATCAACTAAAGTAACACCAACTAAAGAATTGAATTTGTTATTGTGGTAACATCAACTAAAGTAACACCATTACCAACTAATACTTTTGGCTATTAAACTTTTATTCAACTATTAAATGTTGTCTCACTTTGCTAATGACTTGTTGCTATCTTTTTTAATTCTTATTTTTGCCATTTGAATAAAATCTTTGTATTCTTTGACATCTTTCATCGCTTCATTAATTTCAAAAAAAAAAAATTGATGCTTTAGCAGCTTTTCATGGATTTTTTAGGAGTAATGTGAGACTATTTTTGTCATTTTTGGAGACAAAATGTGTCATAATCAATTATACAAAGTGTAACACTTGACAATAATTATGAGTTAAGAGGTAATTTGTCCATAATTTAAGACCAAATAGCTATTTTGGAAAGTTTTTTGCGTAATTATTAATTCAAAAATATATTTTTTATTATTGAAAATTTGATAATAAAGTACATTTCACGTAACAATAAATGTAACAATAAATATAAGTTAGATAATGTACAATACAAAATTATAGGATAATATTAAGTATTCTACTTATTATAGTTAGATAATGTACTATACAAAATTATAAGATTATGTTAAATATTCTACTTATTATCTCACTTTTCTATTACATATGATATGTTATAACGTTTGTCAATTTTCTAATTAGTGAATATTGATAACCTTATTATGATAAATTTTAAATTCACTAATTCAAACATGATAGAATTACAAATCACATTGTGTCATAAAAAGTGAGATGTGATTCATACTATCTATATATCTATATATTAAGCCTTAAGTAGAGAGAAAGTGAAAAAATGTGATTGTGTATTTTACTTTTAAAATTTTTAGAAAATTTCTAATTTAACTCTTTTTTTATATTTTAATTAGTTATTATTTTTTCATGCTATGATTGGTCATAACATATATATATTATGTAATTTTATATTTAATTTAGTATTAATGATAGTTTATATTAAATTCAATTCATCGGACAAATAGTATAGATAAGTACACTTATTAATGTTATTATACAATGAATCTATAAGACATGTATGATTATAAGATTCTATTGTTTTTTTCCTGTCATTAACAATATCTAAATTATATCTCGATTTTGTAATCAATTTTTAATTTAGGCAAATAGTGTTAGAATGAATATAAAATTATAAATACCAAATGCAAACCCTAGATCATTTATGCAAAAATGATAGGTAGAGATTCATTGAGTATACTTGAGTCTATGATAGATAGTTAAAATTTGGATGATGAACTGAAGGCAGAAGCATTAGAAACTAACTATGATTACCTGAGGGTTTGGTCTTCCACACAACCTAATTCCTAAAATACTGAGATGAAATTTTATGTAACTGATGACAGGCCACAAAGAGAATGAATGTACGTGAAAAAGTAATGGGGACTATAACCCTAAGATGTTCCTTAAATAGTCATATTTTAGGTATCCATTACATCCAGCTGAGTGATTAACATGGTATCTACATTGATATCTATAATCAATTAGATATCATGGCTTAACTTTATTAAATCACTTATTAAGTCTGCTTAAGAATAATATGACCCAATACAATTGTTAAAATATGTGGCCCAAGATAAGAAATAAAATTTACTAACAATCTCCTACTTAGGTCGCATATGTACCAAATCAAGCTAATACACTGACCTTGTCATTATAATATTTTTAGACATTTATGTAACAATTACAAATGTTAAGCATGTACTTATTTTATTTTGAATTTGATGTAGTGGTAATATCAACTAAAGTAACACCATTACTAAGTAATACTTTGGCTATTAAACTCTATTCAATTATTAAAAGTGGTCTCACTTTGCCAATGACGTGTTGCTATCTTTTTTAATACTTATTTTTGCCATTTGAATAAAATCTTTGCCTCTCTTTGACATCTTCCATTATTTCATTAATTTCAAAAAAAGTCAATACTCGAGTAGCATTTTATGGTTTTTTAAGAGTAATGTGAGATTATTTTTGCTATTTTTGGATACAAAATGTAACACTTGGCAAAAATTATGGGTTAAGGGGTAATTCATTCGTAATTTAGGACAAAATGACTCTTTTAAAAAGTTTTTTATGCAATTATTAATTCTAAAATATATTTTCTTTATTATTAAAAATTAGACAATAAAGTACATTTCACATAAGAATGGATATAAGTTATATAATGTATAATACAAAATTATAGGATAATGTTTAGTATTCCATAGTAGCTAAAGAATGTACAATAAAAAATTATAGGATAATGTTAAATATTCCACCTGTTATCTCACTTTTCTATTACCATATGATGAGTTATATAGTTTGTCAATTTTCTAATTAGTGAATGTTGATAACTTTATTATGATAAATTTTAAATTCACCACTTTAAACATGATAGAATTACAAATCACATAGTATTGTAAAATAGTTGGATATGAATCATGCCATATATATATATATGTTGTGAATCTAGTAAGTATTTTTTTTTACTATGTGTAAATATTTTTTTAACTGTCAGATCATCATCTAATGGTGATCCAACAACTATAATAAAGTGCATGAAAATACGTATATTATTAATGTTATTTCGTTTTCTTACTTTTTAATATAAAAACATGTGCAAGAAAAATTTTCATTAACCAAAATAATATCTATGTATAAATAAAAAAAAATATCTACTAGATTGGTGCCTATATATATATATAAATTGAAAAAAATGTGATAGCGTATTCTATTTTTAAAATTTCTAGAAAATTTATAATTTAACTCTTATTTTTCATATTTTGATTGGTCATTATTTTTCCATGCTATGATTGGTCATAATATATATATATATATAATGTAATTTTATATTTAATTTAATATTAATGATAATTTATATTAAATTCAATTCATCGAATAAATACTAGAGATAAGTACACTTATTAATGTTGTAATACATTGAATTCAATAAGACATGTATGACTATAAGATTGTGTTGTTTTTATTTTTTTGTCATTAACAATATCTAGATTATATCTCTATTTTTTAATCAATTTTTAATTTAGGCAAATATGTCATATATCTCAAGTTTATTTTATTGTTTTTTTATTCTTAGATATAGATAATAAAAGCATATATGTCACGATTACGAAGTTATTTATCGTATTTAAGTTTTAAAAGAGTTATGACATAAATATAGACCTAAAAAATTGAATGGAATTCTAAGATTTTTTTTTTTACTTTAATTAATTTCTATTAAAGAAATAAAAAATAAAAAGAGAAAGATGAATCAATGCTGTTAAGAACTTAAGTAAAGAGTATATATTTTCGGTGTTTTAGTAGATTCCATCAGTGTAGCCACCTAAGCCGAATGGTAGGAAAAAATAAAAATTGCTACAGTACACGTAATCTCAAATTATAATTAGTATATATACCCCTAAACGGGTGATATACCAAAGGAGCCCCGCCCCGTATTCGTAATAAAAAAGGGTTGGATTTTTTTTTTTTTTCAGGGGTAATAGGCGGCTCAATACGAGAGTACCAAACCGCAAACTCTGAGACACCGAGCTCAGCTCAGTCCCTCACACTAATGGCGAACCCAGAAGAAGAAGAAGAAGCCAAACTCGAATGCTTTCTCCAGTGGTTAAAGGTAACCATGTATTTCGTTGACTTTTTTAATTGGCTGTTATCCTAGGAACGGTGAACTTTGGATTCTTTCTGACCAGTACTGGTGGTGCTTATTCAGGTCAATGGAGTTGAGCTTCGTGGCTGCAAGATCAAGCGCTGTGATTCCAACAAAGGGTTTGGTATTTTTTTGGCTAATGATGTTTCTGATGGTAAGCTTGAATCCTTCCCCTTTGTGTATAAATTAGTGGGTTTTTGTTGATTTTGCTAAATGCTATTATGTAGTCATTACATTTCATATATATATATATATATATTTACCTACGTGATTGTCTTGGATATATTAACTATTTCTTTATAGGAAATTAGTATTTGAGTTTTAATTGTCTAATATTTTCTTTGGTTGCTCTTAGAGAAAACAGTTAATTCGATTGATTTTGTGATTTTATAAAAAACAAAACAGAGGTTCTATTAGTTGTTCCACTGGATTTAGCTATAACTCCTATGAGAGTATTGCAAGATCCTCTTATTGGGTCGGAATGTAGAGGAATGTTTGAAGAAGGGGAAGTGGATGACAGGTTCTTGATGATTTTGTTATTAACGGTGGAGCGCCTGCGTAAGAATTCTTCGTGGAAACCGTATGTATAGCATTCGGTTTGGTACATTTTCAGTAGATAACTTATTTACCACTTGGTAACCCGGATTTACTTTTTGTGGTGAAATATCACTTCAGGTACCTCGATATGCTTCCAACCAGTTTCGGTAATCCTCTTTGGTTTAGTGATGATGAGCTTTTGGAGCTGAAGGGGACAACATTGTATCGAGCAACTGAATTGCAGGTGTCAGGTTTTTAGGCATTTTCGCACAAGTCAAATTTGAATATGTAGCCCTATTTTTTTATTTTTCTTTTCAATTTATACTGTTAATGGAGGATAATAGAAAATGAATCTCGTGGCCACAACAGATAGTCTAGAATCTATTTCATGGTTCTACGAGTGGCCTAGTAATTCATATTCGTGGCTAAGCCAAATGTTCTTACCATTTTATTTTATGCATTCATACCACTTCATGGTTTGATTTGTATTTCTTATGATACTGTCAATGGGGCAGTTTGCACGTCATAAAAGCTAAACATGGTTTCATGACATTGACCTTGCCAAAGGAAGGTCTCTGTGTGGCTTCTCTTTTTGCTCGTTTGGCTTTTCCATGCATACTCTGAACAGTCTCATGTTCTTTGGTAAATGAGTATCTAACTTCAGTTGCAGTATATATGACCAAAGACATATTTTTCTTACAGAAGAAATCTTTGCTGTCTTTATATGAAAATAAAGTGAAGTGCTTGGTGAAGAAACTTTTGACTCTTGATGGAGGTTCGGCCAGGTGTGTAGAAGTGGGCAATTTGTTGCTCTTTATTTTTTTTTTTTCCTCCTCTTTCTGTTTGTTTCTTTTCTTCCTTCTCTTTACCTGATATGAAATACATTATTTGGCATCTTAATCAGTTCTTGGGACAGAAATATTGAATCTATATAAGTAATGGTTGATTGTTTCACATCAGAAGAATGATACACGACTTATTTTGTGATAATTCTGATATATTGGATCTAACGTAATTGGTGGGCTTATATGCTATTCCTGCTTTTGCCTCAACACTTGTGCTTTGTTTGTTTATTACTGTTATTATTATTATTATTATCATTAATTTTTTATCTTCTTTGCCGGTTAGCGGTGAATTGTTGGGACATGCTCTTGAGAATATACTTCAGAACTATACAGTCATTCTTATTACTTGTTATTTGTGTTGTTTAAAATTGAACAGTAATTGCTAGGTACTAAATTTTTTGCAACTTTCTGCTTCTTTGCAGAGAGGTGTGCTTTGAAGATTTCCTATGGTAGGTATCTTCTTCAAAGTCTATGTCCCATTGTAAATTTGTAATGGCTTACCCTTGGTCGTTTCTTATGTTCTGCTATTGAAATCTAGGGCAAACTCCGTATTTTGGGCTCGTGCTTTAAACATTCCTCTTCCGCATTCTTATGTGTTTCCACAAACTCAAGGAACAAAAGATATTAGCTCTTTGACTGAAAAGAATTCTGAGGTTTCCACTAATAATTTCAGGGGAGAGTTCGTTAAAGAAATGGACAAAAAAAGTGAGGTCACTTTCTCCTGACCGATACATATGAGGCGATCTTTGACATCTCTAATTATTAGAGGATATTCTAGTATCTGATCTGGCCTCTCTTTGATTTAAAAAGTTGCGTTTTCTAATCAGGATGGGAGTTTTGTGGGTTTCACGGTCAAGTAAATGAAGAGACTTGCACTTCCATAGAAGGGGAAACTCTTTGGGTTGAGGGTCTTGTTCCTGGAATTGACTTTTGCAACCATGGTATCTGATATGTCCATCACAGTCTTGTATTTCTTGAAGTCTATAAAGTTCTCTTTTCCTAGAATTGATTGTTTTTCATTCCATGTCTCTTTATATCAGTCTTTGACTCTTTTCATATAGTAACCTATTGTCTGGAATCCAAATTTTAATCTATCTTGTTAGACTCCTAGTAGATATAATAGCATCGGTCCATATTATCATTGTTACTTTGATAGTAATAATTTTCGCGGATAATTGTATTGTATCTTTCTTTGTCTTAGTAATAATTTTCGCGGATAATTGTATTGTATCTTTCGTTGTCTTACTGGCTATTGATACCAACTAAATTTTTAAGTAATAATTTGTAATATTTTGGGAATGTTTGTAGTGGATCCACTTTGAAAGCTAGGCACATGGATGGATGTCAAATGGTTTTCTTGGTCAAAAACTAATGTTTCTTAAATTCATTGTGTTACTTTCCTTAAGTCAACGAGGGAATTAGAGTTATGTCCATGCAGTGTGGAATATTACCATTTCAAATGTTGAATTTCTGTCCATAGCATGCTTTTTTGCTTCTCGAATCTTTCTTTTAGTCCCTTTCAGTTAATCCACGATTTTTCTTCAGTATTTTCTATAAACCTTGTCCTTGGTGTTCAATTATCTTTTTTTATTTGCGGCTTCTTATGTATCTCCTTCCTATGTGCTTTGCTAAATTTGGAACTTGTTCTATTTGATTCATCTTGCTGAAGACCTTGTTGTGCAGATTTAAAGGCAGCAGCAACCTGGGAAGTCGATGGAACTGGGTCAACAACTGGACTTCCTTTGTCTATGTATCTTCTATCTGGTATGTGCTCTTCTTCAGTAGATAAATATTATTCGGCTGTCACATTTCTAGTATAGTATTTCATTGAGGTTCATGAATAGTTAGAGATACTAACTATTTACAACTGGGTTATTTGACTTGCCATGACATTGTTTCTTGAATTGTGGAAAGCTGGACAAAGTTCTTCCCATGTCAACAAAGAAATTACTATAAGCTATGGCAACAAAGGAAACGAGGTACTAACTGGTTCCATTTAAAAGACTGATACTTGTATCATCACTACTCTCTTTCTATAACTATACTCGGCAATATCTCAAGTGTTTCTGTCGTCGCTAGCAGTGGGGACGCACATCACGGCAAGGGTGGGCAAGTGCCCACCTCAAATTTTGTTTTTTTTTTTCTTTGTGATTTTCTAATTAGCTTTTTGAAAATTTATAGATATGCCCCTCCTCACTTTAATCTTGTACGTATTTACTTAGTTATAGTTTGGGTAATTGACAGCAAAAGTCCCAAATTTTAGTATTTTTGGCATTTAGGTCCCAAATCTTTATTTTTTAACATTTAAATTCTCAATCACCCATTTGACTTGTATTTTTTGTGTTTTAATTTTGTACAAAATTTTTATGTTATGCCCCCCTGAAAAACAATTTTGGGTGTGCCACTAGTCGCTAGCTTTTGCTTCCTCCTGCTAACATATGTCTTCTTCAAAACAGTTGTCTATATTCTTCATATGGTCCTTATTTAAGAAGTTCTATGGAAAGCATTTATGTTTGAGTACTCGCATGAGGAAAGTCTTATTGCTAATATGAATTCCTTGCTAAAAGGATATTTTTACTTTTCAAACCGCACTTAGAGGCATATTCTGTTTTTGGCAGCATTTTCATTTATGCAATTATTTTCGGTTTTGTGTTCACATTGATCTCAAACTGCTTTGCCAGTTTCTTTTCTTTAGCAATCACTTTCTGAATCCTAGTTTTACATCAAGGATATACTGATATTCTCTGTTTCGCCAAAGATTTCTGTTACAAGAGCAATCCCATGTCATAGTTTCAAAGTATCCATAATCATGACATGCAAACCCATGTAGTAGATGATGTTTGGTTCTGGTTTTTTCCATATTCACAAATTTCTTTTCTCAACTATTGGTTGTTTTTTGCAACGTATGATGCAACTAAATACCTGTACTGTTTATCAATTGAACGATTTCTGTAAGCCAGATGGAAGCTTTTGTAACCTCGGTGGCAGCAATTTCTTTTATGCAGGAACTACTCTATTTGTATGGGTTCGTTGTTGAAAATAATCCGGATGATTATCTCATGGTAATGCCCCCTTTACGTGGAATGCAAAGCTTGTGTACTTACTATTAGGCTTCTAGCAGACATGATGGTATCTCGGACTTGACAAAGAAATCGGTTTTCATTTGCGGATCCCGTATTCCTCTATCATGTGCTCCAACTAGAGCATATTTTTTTGTTGGAAACGAGGTTTAGAAATCATTTTGTGAAAGTCTCTCGGGACAGATGAAAATGCTAATGGGATGATTTTATGGTTTAGGTTCATTATCCAGCAGAAGCAACTCAAAGTATTCCTTTTTCTGATTCGAAAGTACAGCTTCTTGAAGCACAGGTTTGTTTATTGTCTGTTTTATAAATTCCATTATGCTACTTCATGTTCCATGGCAGAGGAAAATAATAGCATTGAACTCAAAATTTTTAGTGAATATCTGGAAGGTTCTCTCCCCTTTAGTTTGTATGCTGGTGTGTGTGTGTTCATCTTCTTTTTCATTTTTTGTTCATAGAAGAAAAGAATTCACAAATGTGGTTTGTTTTCCAGAATGCTGAAATGAGGTGTCTTCTACCTGGAGGTCTGCTGGATCATGGCTTTTTCCAAGTAGGCATCCGAAAAGTAGACGATGGTGGATACAAACGTGAATCAGTATGCAGTTACAGCTGGAGTGGCCAGCGTAAGATGCCATCGTATCTGGGCAAATTGGTTTTCCCTGAAAATTTTCTTAGTGCCTTGAGGACCATAGCCATGCAGGAAGATGAGCTTTTTAAAGTTTCAACGTTGCTGGAAGAGGTATTTTTCAAGATACATCTTGCTTCCTTTAAGCACATGGCCACATGCTATTGAATTTCACTCTAGCTAAATGGATGTGGCTGAGCAGCCTACGATGATTCTTCTTAAGAAACTTAAAATAGAAATGAAAGTAGCTCAAAAACTTCTCATTTTTATGTTTCCTCTGAGTCTCAAAATTTGCCAAATTTTCATCTTGATAAAAGCTTGTTGGGTCTGGAGGGGAGAGGCAACCTACTGATTCAGAAGTTCGAGCTGCGGTGTGGGAGGCTTGTGGCGATTCCGGAGCTCTGCAACTGCTTATTGATCTTCTCAATACTAAGTAATCTTCTTACCCATTGTTCAACTGACTGATATGAGTTAAAAGTCATCTCTTTCAATCTCCATGTCTCCCCGTAAACTTGAATAGAGTTCATCAGAAAGTAACATGGATTGACAAATGTAAAAGTGTTGTACTTTAACATGTAAAATTTGTACGCTTCAGTGAGAAAACAAATATTTACGCAGCTTTGTGAAAAAAAGAATATGAACACAATGGTTTCTTGTTGGCTGCCTAACATAACCCTTGTATGCAAGGATGACGGAACTTGAAGAACAGTCTGGAACAGAGGACTCGGACACTCATTTGCTCGAAAAGGCAGATGTTACTGAAACTGCAGAACCGCTTCTTATAGAGAACAATAGCAGATCAAGGTACCACATTCCTCTGTTATTCTTTATACTGAATCCATAAAGTAATGTTTTCCAAGGAGTAGTTTTGTGAGAATTCAGGTCTACCAGAATAACTTAAGTCAATAGTCGAGTAGTTTGAACATGATCTATTGAATGTTTTGGATGGCTTATTGGCTTTATAGAGAACAAAATTGATGAACTTCTAGTGTCTATGATAGCTATAAAATTGAAGCCTAAAACGATATCTTAAAACTTTTAATAGCTTTGGTTGGTTATAGCACGTGTTACCAATTTGATCAAACTCTCCAACTGTTCAGGTAGAGCTCCAATAAGATACTGTTATGTTATGTGTGTTTTTTGCTGGTTGCAGTGAAGAGGCAGATAAATCTAGAGAACGCTGCTTGATTAGTAGAAACAAGTGGTCAAGTATAGTATATCGACGAGGCCAAAAGCAACTCACTCGTCTCTTTCTGAGAGAGGCTGAGTATGCATTAGAATTAGCTCTCGCCGAAGGCAACTGAACATTTAATTTTTTTACACTTGAGAAACAATTCAGGGGCCAATTTTTGTTTTGTGGGCCACAATTTTAATCTCTGATAGTAGCTTTTCTTATTTGCCAAAAGTTTTGTCAATAGCGCCATTTGAGGGCTTTACTTTTTATCTTTTCTTTGCTTGGATATTAAAACGCATGGTGTTTATGCATTTTCAACACTTTTTCTGTTAAAAACCCATTTGTTGGAGTATGGTTTCCATCACAAAAACGCTGCATAGCCATAGGACCGCATATTGATATTGCTAATCTCAGGAGTATCACGGCACATATTCATGGACCATGATAGAACGTAAAACATACACTAGAAAAACGTACGTGGGTCCTTAAAGGGACCTCCAAAAATCAGAATTTCTGCCATATATGCTCCTGCAATCTTTTTCTGTTTCAGGCCGTTCTTTGTCTGACTACAGGCCAGTTATGTTCCTAAGCGTCCATCCCAGAACGTAAGCGGCTGCTGCAGCAAGAGCTCCATTGAAGAGATTCATTGCTGCTGCAGCAAGAGCTCCATTGAAGAGATTCATGGCTGCCGAGAATGCGTAATTTTGGCCTGCAATCTTGGCCTTGGCAACTCCGACAATCACCAATGCGAGTGCAAAAAGCAAACAGGCGCCGAGAAACTTTGTGGACTCATTGTCGGTAAATGGGATGAGAATGATAAAAGAGAGCAAAGGGGTGCTGCTGAAGACAATGAAGGCTGCGAAGGTAACAACGCCGTTCTTCCATGGTTTGTCTGCCAGATCTGGTGGTAGCATTCCTTTCTGAGCCATCATCTTCTCATCCACCAAAATGTCTGTATTTTGCAAATATGTTCACAACCTACCATTCAGTAGTCAAATTCTCAGAAATTTACGACCTATATAACCATATATGAAATCATACAATATGGTATTGCTTCTAGATTACTATATGTTATACTGTCGCATAATTAGTGGTGTTCACATTTTTCGCTTTAAAAAAGATATTCCAACTCAAAATTACAAATGACGTATGACGGCGGTATGAAGAAAACATTCCATGCCGTAACTTAAAAACCGTATGTACTATGCATGTACTATAGATATGAGCATACCGTGGTAGCATCATCGTGGTCCATCCCAAGTGCTTGATATTGATGGAGTAAGTCCATCTTCTGAGGACCACTATGGTTAGTAACGTCCCACTCCGTGAGAGCCCTCTTTATGGAAGCAGCATCGGTATCTTTCTTTGTATTGCTTGATACAAAATTTCCAAACCCCATTGATATTCCATCCGCCACCAAATTTGCAAATCCAAGCACCAAAACATCCACTACACCACTGCTCAACATGTTACATAAATTCACTTCCACAATGTAGATAATGCATGTATCTATCAATATATAGCATAACATGTACGTATGTATGTGTGTAAGCACATAGTATCTTTATCTTATATGAATCGTGTGCTATGCACATGATACTCTGTATACCATATGATTTCTCAAGCTAAATATACTCGTAAATAAATCACATATTGGAAGAAATTTAAAAAGGAAATCAATTCTAGAATACTTAGTAAGATTAGTAGTTTAAGTTGTGCACTAATAAGATTTGGAGTCCATGGTACATAAATCATGTAACTTTCTATATTTCATTAAGGATAATACTTGAGGTACTAATTTTTGTACGAAATTTTTAATGCCAACACATGTGATATGTGATTTGTCACCACTCAATTGGTGATAATATCTAATCCATTTATATTAAGTTTTAACACACCAATTAGATGGTGACAACATATATACTACATGTATTGATACAAAAAATTTTGTACAAAAATTGAGATATGTAATATTATCCTATCATTAATGCTATTGTACTGCATGGTTCCCAATCCAATAGGCCAATCTAGTAGGCATTTTTTTTCACCTATTGATATGTATTTCTTTTAGCTGTTAGATCCAACAGTTATCTTAATTTTTAAGTAGTTAAAAAAATAAAAATAAATACACATTACTTAATATTTTTCTTTTCTCACCTTCTACCATGAAAAGACACAAATGACCAATTTTAATTGAGTAAAACAATAGTTAAAAAAAAAATACCTACTAAATTAGTATCGTACACACAGACATGTATGGGTAGCAGTAAATTTAAGCTTATTAGTTGGATTGACTACGAGTTAAGCCTAATATTAATAGTAGTTATATGATAAATCTGCAACTGAGAAAACTCTAACAAAATTAATTAATTAATTAGTTAACTACAGTCTACAATGATAGAAAAGTTGGAACTCTACTTCCTTTTTTAAAAAAAAAAGGTTGGAATTCTCAAACTTAACAACTAAGAAAGTTCAATCATTTGGGGTATAAACTCTTAAAAGGTAGTTCCTTAAAAAAAATCTTAAAAGATAAAAGCACAGCACATTTGTAATTGTACAGATAAATATAGAAATAAACAAATACTTATTTGCTGCATTACTTAACTGTACGTGACTGGATGTTCCATCATATGGAAATCCCATACAACTCTTTCTTCTCTTAGCTAAATTACTAGGTTGATCAATTTCCATACTTTTTGTTTTGTTTTCTCTATAGAGCCAAGGTGGCCCCACTAGATATTCTGTTTTTACCCTTTTAATGGAGTGAAAACAATTCATACCCCCTTCCCCACTACCATCCATCACCCAAGTTATGCAAAACGACTTGTCGTTTTTGCGATCGCTGCCTCCACCCCCCTTCTGTCCACGTGTTTGTTTGTTTCGAAAGTTACATAATTGGAAGGACCCAATGAGAGTGGGTCAGCTAAAATCAATAGTGTTATAAGAAATTTATTCATCACATTTTAATTGTTTACCGGTTAATTGTATAGAGATCGAGTCAGTTAGTATATATATGCACATATATATTCCCCTTTTTGAAGGGAAGTTAGTACATATATTACATGTTTGAAATAATGTAGCAAAAAATTCATGGATAAAAAAAAGTGAGGTCGTATTGTTTTTTTTTTAAAAAATTTCATAAATACTTGTTTTTTAAATTATATTTTCATAAATACCCATTTTTATTTTTATTTGATAAATAATCATTTTTATACATTTTTTTTGAGAGAAATATAGGCTACCCCAGTTTTATGTGTTACACATGGAATGGAATGTATACAGCTATTTATATTTCATGAATAAAAATTAAACTAAAAATTAACACAAATTTTAAAATATATAAGGTTTACATTTTACCCATAAAATATGTTTTTATTGTAATTATGAACTGTTCATATTTTGCATAAAATATGGATCATGAAAACAGATATTTTTGTAAAAAAAAAATTAGAAAGAGATATTTGTGATAGTATTCTTACTAGTTAAGCTAGCAGTAGTGAAAGCCGATTGCCTAAAACTACTATGACTTTTTTGTATTGTTGAGAAAAAAAAAAAAAAAAAACTAGAAGCTATTCAAAATACTCGATTAACACATCTCGTACACTTCTTAAAAGATACTTGGCTAGTTGGTTTTTCTTGAAAATCCATATATGATTCTAATCAATTCATACTTTTAGTCAAATATAAAAAAGGAATAGGAAAAATATGGTAACAACTAACAAATTAAAGTTATAAAGAAAGGAAGAAAGTTAGGAGATAAACAGTGAAAAATAGCATCTACTATCTAAATATAACAACGATTTCATGCGAAAAAGTCACAAAAAAAAGTGAAATTTAAATATCATCGAAATATAGATCCAGTGAAGACATTTATGATAATATAAAAAATTAAGAAAAGAAAAACATAAATCTTACCGAAATTATGATGAAAGTTTGACGATTCAGAAACACGCACTACCATGATACGTACCAGAGGAAAGTCTGTTAGCGGAGATGGAAGATATGAGAGAGAAACAAGTGACAATGGCGTCAAGACCGCCATACACAATGCTCTTGGCATATTCTCCTTTCCAAGGCTCTTTAGGCCTTCTTCTGTTTTCTCTCTCATGTTCATCTCTTCTTTCCTCCTCCACCAGCAATATTTCTCTGCTGCTTTCCTCCATTAACTATTTTCTTTTTCTTCTCTCTCTCTCTCTCTCTCTCTCTCTTTTTCTCTGTAATTTTAGATTTCACTGCTTAAAATTAAGAAGTTCAGTCTTCTACAGACTATATATTCAGATGTATTGAAGAATTAAAAAGAAGAAAGATGAAAATTCTCTGTTGATTAATGGGCAAGGGTGTCATGATGCATGGGTGTTTGTCGACACGTGGCCAAAATCCTTTGCTTGGTCTTATATGTGTCAGCCATTCACTCCATGCTTTTGGGGGAATATATGAAAATAGGGGGGAAAAAAAAAAAAAAAGTAAAGAAAATAGAAAAGTTAAATGGAAAAAAGTTGAGAGCCCGAGGAGGAAATATATGAAAATTCTCAAATTATATAATGCTTTTGGGGTAATTGAACTTTTCCAACTTCCAAAAGTTCAAAACATAAGCATGTAACAATCACGAGTAGCCCCCCACAAAAGCAGGGTATTCTATACGGTCTTTCAGGGAAATCATGTGGTCAGTAACTCAAATCCCAGTTGACCCATTACAACAACAACCCAAAAAAAAAAAAAAAAAAAAAAAGTGCCTAAATCTACAAAGCCTTATTTCCTATTTTTGCCTTTTTTTAAACAGTTGCACCATATAAAATGAAATGGCAAAATGAGAACATTAGTAAAACTTTTTAGACCAAGGGCCTTTTCTCTTCATCGTCTTCTTCCTTCAGATGATCTTGCATTTGAATCCTCTCCGGTTTTGGATGCCTCTGAGGGGGTTTGTTCTCAGGCAAGAGCTTCAGTGTGATTCCCATGCCAATGAGAAGCAACCCAGTCCCGTGCTGCTCAGTTAATGGCTTTGTGAATATCATGTATGAAAGCAATAATGTTACCGCTTTCCTTGCCGTTGTTATCTGTCCACGCATTTAATCCAATGTTTATTAGCTTCATTAAAATCATGACAGACTTCTACCGATGCAAATTAGTCCAGCGATGCCAAAACACAATTGTTTTCAAGGAACAACATATTATGCTACCAATATTTAGGACTTTATGCACAAGTGTGATCCTGTATCTATAAAAATTAATGTGTGAACCTCACCCTATATTAGTGTGATTAGTGTGTGTTGCTAAGCCACAATGGAGTACGTTAGCATTCTTCTCTCTTTTTTTCTCCGATATCCCATAAACCATAGAACGTACCTAGTGGACCCGAGTTCGAAACTATAACCTTTCTAGACCACATTCTAATATTTGAGAAGCATAAAACTCGTGATTATTCACTAGCGGTGACCTTAAGGAAATAAATTTCAGACTGTATTCACAATGTGTAAGTTGTGGGACCTGATTTTCAAAATGGGATAGTTGCAGATGAAAAGGCAGAGAAAGCAACTTTAGCATTAAATGTGCTCAAGATACTGAATGGAGCATCTTTTGATAGTCACAACTCACATTGATGTGTTGATGTGAAATTCAAAAAATCTTACTATTGGAATGACCTTATCCATTTGTGTATAAAATCAAAGAGTGGTCTATGCAAGAAAGAAAAGAATGCGCCATACCATGGCTGTGGTTGCAGCTCCAAAGAGAGCAATTAGGGAGAGAACAGAGACTTGGCCTATAAACGTGGCCATGGCTTCAAAGACCAACACGCCATACACATAGGGATGCTGCATAAACAAGAACAAATTATTATTAATTCTTAAAAAAAGCGAAAAAAACGTTTTGTTAGAGAAGCATGAGACATGTGTGGACAAGAAAAGTAAATAGAATTTCTTTTGGAGTAAGTACCTGGGAACAAGAATTCCATGCTTTGAATAATTCCCCTGTTAAAAGCATGGGAGGGATCAAGAGTGGCAAACCCACCACGGTGGAACAAAACAGCATCTCCGTCTGCATAATAAGGATAATAAAACAGATTATTGGAATTAAATGTCAGTGTTAATGTCACTCTTTTTCTTTTTTGCCCAGGAAGATGTACAAATTTTCTCTCATATTTTAAGACAGTTTTTCCATGAAAGATCACCTGTGTTGTTTCAGGATTCATGGTAAAGATTGCTTCTTGCAAATTTCCCAGAAAGGAATCCATGATTAGAGCTCCAGATACCATTAAAACACCAATCATGCTAAAGTTGGGAGATGTTTGAGCATCAGCTAAGGTGAAGAGAATCAAACCCACAACCAAAAGAACTGCAGAAATATATTCATGAGGTGGGTATTTCCTTCTCAGACCCGGTATGAAGGCCCCCATGATCATCACTGGAAGAACCTAGATCACCAAAATTATTTAACTATCAGAAATAAATAAATATATCTATATATATCGTCTTTGAAAGCAACGTATATCTCAAGAGTTCTAAAATCTTTTTCTTATGTAACAAGTAGGATAATAAAGAGCATGATGTATAATTGTCCAGTTAATTAAAGCACTCAACTTTTAGACCAAACTCTCTAGTCATTTTCCATTGTGACATTCAATTTGGCTACCCATTTCAGTAGTAATGAAATTATGATCGAACTGAATGTGGTATACCTTAGTTGATTTGAACATGAGCTGAGCGGGATAGTTGAGAAAAGCTAAGGAACCTTTGGTGAGGCCATGGGAACCCATTAGTACAGCAGAGAGCTTTACATAAGTCTTCCATGGGTTGACCATTTGCTTGGTACTGAACCCTTGAAGGTAAATGAGGAAGATATAGACAAATCCTTGAACAAATGTGAAATACCAACCATAGCTGGGACAAGAAATTAATCATTAACACCAAAAAAAACAAAAAAAGAGGAAAAGAAATAAGAAANCTTCATTCTTGAAAATGTATAGATTCATATCAACTACAAGTTATTCCAGATAGAAAATAGATATTTTTAATTAACATAGCCCAAACCTTCGAAAGGTAAACAGATTAAAAATAAATAAAAATTGAGGGGGTGGTCCCAGCAGAGCCAACCGGAGAATTAACTTTCGATCTTTTTCTATGTTTTCTTTGCAACCAAACAAAGAATAAGCACAGAACAAATTATTAACTATTATTAAAATAAATAAATAAATAACTCATTTGCTACAGAGCTAAAGCTTAAACGTATTATTAGCTGCTCAAAATAAAAAACCAAAAAAGAAAATTAAGAAACAAAGAAAAAAGTCAACCTCAACTCATTCAATCATTTACCCATTAACCAAACAGAAAAATGAAAAACAAAAACCAATACCTCGCAGATACCATTGACGAGATAACCAAAGAAGAACCCAGAAGAGCACAAGAGAAATTGCTGCCATCTGGGTCTGTCTGACAGCGAAATCCCAAATAGAGACCGGCTTTGTTCTTCACTCCTCATCGCTTTTTTTTTTCTTTTTTTCTTCTCGTGAAAAAAAAGGAAAAAAACCCAGATAGCTAAACTAATCGACTAATGCAAGAAAACCCAGGAAGAAGATCAGAATCAAGAAATAGGTGCGTTCAAAATCAACGAGGAAGAAGAGTGTTCATTCCGTTGACGAACGGCCCAGTTGCATGTTGACCTTTCCCAAAGAAAAATTCAACAAGCAAGCAAATTTATGGAGGAACGGCGACGTTTTGATCACGGTGTCTCGCTGCAAACAATAAAGAGAGAGAACGAGAAATGAAGATAGAGAGACAGAGAGTGAAGATATATAGTGTGGGAAAGCTGAATGGTCTTTCTCTATATATTTTCTCTGTTATTGGTATATTTCGAAATACAGAGGACATTACCGAAGAAGGGGACACCTTCTTTATTAACGGGAGATCTACGTTTCGTAGCGACTTCTTCTTTTATTATTATTATTTTTTTATTTTTTTATTCTGGAAAAGCGGTGGGGCCGTTATGTGATTTGTACCTCTTTGATTTTTTTTCCTTTTTTTAAATTATTATTTTTTTTTTAAGAAAAGAACTTTTGTTTTGTTGTTAGATGTGGATTATCCTTACTTTGGCTCTTCAATGATATTTTTCCATTTTTTTTATTTACTTCTGAAACTCATATTTTTAGAGTTAGTATAAAGTTGATTATAATAATGTTAGTCGTTATCATATAATTAGGCTGATTGATCGATGAATATCCAATTAGAAAATAAAAGACAATTGTGATATCATTTAGCTGTTAAAAAAGAAAATTGGTACTGTAGTTCGTAGTTGGTATGTTTAGAACCAGGGAGTTGTGAACTAACAATTTTCTGAAAATAAACAAAATATTTTAGGTCCTCAATATAATAAAATAACCATTCCAACTATAAATGAAGAAAATCCAAATCATGAATTTATTAATATATAAAGGCACTTTAAAAGACTTAATAGAGAAGCCAAAACTCTATTTGCTATCTTTGTCAAGGGAACTCCTCTTCATTTTTCAGTCATAAATCCTCTCTTATTATTATTATTTTTTAGTCTCACTTGACATGTGCACTTCATTATATATTTTTTTAATATTATTGAAATTTGAGATATTTTAACAAAATTCCTATAAGTGAGATTAAATATTAAATATAAGAATGGTCCTAACATTTCTTCTTCTTCTTTTTTAACTCTCACCTAATTGAATTTTTCACCTACTATGGTCTCTATCTCAAATAATTTTTTCCCCACACCCGGTACTTCTTTTCTAACTCTTACCTAATTGAATTTTTCACTTGCTATGATCTATATCTCAAATAGTTTTTTCCCCACACCTGGTACTTCTCAGGGGAAAAAAACTGTTTCACGTGAGTTGATAGCTCGTAGTGAGTAATTTATAATTTGAATTTTCCTAGGCTATTAATTATAAGAAACTCCAATAAACCGACCATCTTTATAATCAAGTTCTTATATCTCTCAAAAAAAAAAAATGTTCTTATTCCCTGTGTAAATTGGGGGAAAAAAAAAAGATCACTTTTAGGTGCATAATAAGGTCGCGATTCCATGTAAAAGATAAAGAGTTCTACTACTATTCGAAGAAACGGATCACAAAGTATACCTTCAAACTCTTTCCAGGTGGTTACTTTAACATTACTTGTAATTTAGCCATTACTCAGATAAATAGTTGAAGTGGAATAAATTTGGAATATATAAAAATAGAAAAATAGGTTGCTACTTTTCCACGTGGACGAAAATGTAAGATGAAACTAAATCAATATTTATGTTAAACGCTACATGTTATAAAGCTATGAATCATATCTCACAAAGTTACAAATTATTATAGTCTTTGACATAATATTACTTATGAAGGCTCTTCTTACACTTTTTCTTTTCCAATCTCTTTGGAACATGATTGAAATTATTTATTTATTTTAATATTTTCCCAAATCCATATTCTTAATAATCTTCCATGGATCAAACCTAGAATCGAGTGTAGAGAATAGAGAGGCAACTTGAAATTTGGATTATCTAAGACCTCGAACTCTATATTTTATCTTTTCACATCATAGAGGGTTAACTAAAACCTTTTATAGCTAAAACGAAGAAAAAAAAAAAAGAAAAGAAAACATTTAAAGGACATAATTAGTAGCATATTGTTGCTAATTAATATCTGAAATATTGTAGCATGGGGTTGGGTAGGGCTGCCCAACTTATCCTTAATGGGAACTTTTTTAACTTGTTCTTTTCGTACGTCTTGGAATGTAATTGGTTTCTAATTGATTTTTTTTCCTTTCTTCTCTCAGTCAAGTTTCTCTGTTATCTTGTGCATTTGCTTATTCTCAAGTCTCTTTTCTTCTGAATAGTAAAAACAACAACGGGTCAATTTATAATTTTAGTATCGAGTACTAATTATAGCTTTTCCTATAAGTAGAAATAAGTAGAAATTAATATATGAAAGTAAGCTCTCTCAAGAAATAACCATTCTTGGAAAAAGGAAAAAAAAGAAGAAAATAATCAGAGTAAAATTTTTAAAAACATTAATCATTAAACTTACTTTTGTTGGGAATTAGGGATTATTTCACCTTAATTTTGTACAAAATATTTATTAGGAAACAAAACTAATATTATTATTTAATCTAATTAAATACGTTCAATTTATGTTGATCCACATTTTCCTCTTCTTTGTTTCGTTTATGTAAGTATGCTCCTTTTTTTTTTTTTGAAGTTTGTAAAGTATATATAACCTCTTTCTTTTAATTTGCCCAAAAAATGACCATATGTATGTTTAGGGGTCCTTTTTTCATATACATATGATTTTGGATTGGACTTTTTCGAGAAACATTTATTTAAAAAAAATTATCCAAAATTAAATTGGCCTGCTATGAGGATACGAACAAAAGTTGTTAATTTTCTGAAGTTCTATTTTCACATCGACCTTAAGTTTTACGTAGATGCTATTTTGTTATTTTTTCAGAAAAATGCTACAAGCTAGTGGATCTTGTGAGTCTTTGATATATGGTTTAATTATTTGGTATTTGGGTCCCATGGTTTCATAGTGGACCACGCCAATTTTTTTTTTCACTCTCTCCCCAATTGATAATTTTATAATCTATTGTTTATCAATGAAATTAGACTGTTAAAAGTGGTTGCAGAATTAGCCTAATTTATAAACGTGCTCAATTTTAATATTGACACTTAAGATATAATGCTCGAGTCTCTAACCTCTAATTTTTTTTTAAGAAAAGTTTATAAATACTAATTTTAAAACCATATTTTCATAAATATTTATTTTTTATTTTTATTTTATGAATACTCATTTTTATACCTATAGTAGAAATGTGGATCACTAGTATTTTACACATAAAATGTATATCACAGTATACATTTTATACATAAAGTATATATTATAATATATATTTCATGAATAAAAATTATANAAAAATTAGCACATATTTCAAAATTTATACAATAAGTCAAATTTATAATAAAAAATATAAATTATAGTAAATATTTACATTATAAATTTATGTCATTCATATTTTACACATAAAATATGTACCGCATAAGTAAAAATTTACATTGTAAATATATACTACTTATATTTTACACATAAAATGTGTACCATAAATATATATATATATATATTTTAAAAAAAAATTAAAAGTAGATATTTATGAAAATAAATAAAACATGTAGTGGGTGTAAATTTCTCCTTTTGTTTTTTTAGAAGAAAAATTTTGGACTATTAAAAATTGGCATATCTACTTAGCGCGCTCCTGGAAATTGTAGTGTCTGTGTCCCACTTTATCCCTCACGATAAGTTGGGATTCTTGGTATTGTTTTATTACATTGTTGTACGTCACAATCATATAATTTTCCTTTTGATTAGAGAATAATAAACTTTATAGGCTTGGTATAGCTGACTTTTCATGAACGTTAACGTAAAATTGAATTAGTCATATAAATTAGTCTCTTCTAAGTTTGTTTTGTCTCCTATAGAATAAGTCATATAACTAGAATAGAACTAGTCATATAAGTAGTTAGCTACTTTTTTTTTTAATCAAAAGATGAATTCCATTTCATTAATAACAACAAAGCAATCATAAATCATATTACAAATAATTCATACTAGTAAATAATCAATGAAGTTAAATTCCTATCGATAATTTTGGAAGAACAAATTATGCGCAAGACATACGAAGATAATATATGCATAAATTCACAAATAGATTGAAACTCCATAAAAGATATTTCTTTAGCTCATTCAAATTATCTTTCACCACTATAGTCAATTTATTTAACTGATAAAATGATGAATCTTCTGAAAAAAAAAAACGATCTTTGACGATATAAAATATTTTAAATTTGGATCTGAAAAGCTAAAGATTTAGAAGATTACTATCAAAATTCATACAAAAATAATAAAAATATACAAAAACTACACATGTAATTGAGTGGGACAAAATATCCACATATATCTAGATCTTATGGTATAAATGTCTTCACATATATACAAAAGGATTATTAAAACAAAAATATAAATAAAAATGTCACCAGAGAGAGATTGTGAAATCCCACATCGGCTGGAAAGGAGAACAAAACACTCTTTATAAGGGTGTGGATACCTTTCCCTATCAGACGCGTTGAAATCCGTGAGTTGCGG
The DNA here is from genome assembly GCA_002914805.1 of Parasponia andersonii. Taxonomy (NCBI): domain Eukaryota; kingdom Viridiplantae; phylum Streptophyta; class Magnoliopsida; order Rosales; family Cannabaceae; genus Trema; species Trema andersonii. Next base: position 90,461 of record JXTB01000004.1, read on the forward strand.
AGGCCGGGTTGGCCAAGTAACAAAGTGGACAGTATCTACTAGCGGGGGTGTTGGGCCCACCAGGCTTTCCAGGTAGACGCGTTTTGAAAACCGTGAGCTGCGGAGGGCGGTTTGGTCCAAGTGGCAAAGCGGACAATATCTGCTAGCAGAGTTCTTGGGCTGTTACAGAGATCTAAGAATGAATTTTTTCTTCGAGCAAGTTCAAAATTTACAGAGATTAGGGTTTCAAATAAGATGGAAGGGAATTCTTTAGAAGAAGAAAAAAAATATGCACTTCGAATTTGGTATCAAATATGCATGTTAAGCCATTTCAGTTTAACTAGCTAGTTAGCAACTTAACAACATATTTCTATATAATATACACAGTTTGGTAGAAAACAAAGAGTATATATTAGTGATTTTACCTCATTATGAGTTAAAACTCATTGGACTTAGGGCTGGTAATTCGTATTATCGTGTCATGTTTGAGTCAACACGATTACGACACAACATGATAACACCCAACCCGAACACGACACGATTAATAAACGTGTCAAAAATTTAAACCCGTTCACGATACGATTAATACACATATAACACGACACGATACGTGTAACCCATTTAATAAACGTGTCATGTGTCATATTATGATGCGTTTGACACGATTATTCAAAATTGACACGATTATTCTAATTTAACACGATTATGCACTACTTAATTTAATTTTACTTCTATAAATATGCTTAGAATTAATCAAAATCACGTTTAATATATTAAAATATTAATAAATATGTCGTATTAGTGTCGTATTGACACGACACGAAAATGACACGTTTAATTAAATGGGTTACACGGGTCATTTTCGGGTTAAGCGGATTAACCCGAAACCCACCCGTTTATCATACTTGTTACAAGTGTCAACCCAAATTGATACGAAAATTAAATGGGTTACCCAAACCCGTTTATTTCGTATCATTTTCGAGTCGTATCGTCGTGTTGTGTAGAAAATTGCCAACCCTAATTGTACTGCCATGCATATATCCAAAATATTGGAATTTTCTGATGTAGAAATAATAGAAATACCTCCTTTTTTTTGTATTTTTTTTTCCTTCATCTGACATTAATTAAATGATACACCTCGCGTTCAAAATGGATATAAAATCAGGAGATTAATATACATATACAGATTTCTTAAATTTCAATTAGAAATAATCATTTGCATAATACTAAATAATTATCAAAGAAATGCAACGAGGTTCTAGAGTTTACATCAGCTAAGAAAGACTGACGGTACATTGAATCGTGTATAACTAAAATTAAGTTGCTAGCTAGGCATGAAGATTATTAATATGTATCACTAGGACATTGACCTTTTTTTTTTTTTCTATTTAGAATTAGATAGGGGTTAGGAATATATATATATATATATATATATATATGTAACTAATAGAAGATTATTACTACATTATTATATGACATTGACTTTTCGTTTTTCATGTATTTATATTCCATAAGGTTCGAGTATACGAAATTACGAATTATGTTATGTATTTAAAATAAGGTTTTTATTCCCACAATAAAACTTCCGTTGAAACTGAAATAGTTAATTCCGGCCAACTCATACTATACTTTAATAAATAATTATTAGTTTGTTTACAAATAATATGCAAAACTGAAATCTAGGATAGTGGCCACACGTGATCCTCATATTTTTATATCTATGCTCGGTTTCTCACGTGAAGTGTCCTCCAATTACAAGTATTGTCAATTTGCCCAAATTTTGATTTTGTGTATATATATATATATATATATATATATGTATTTTTTTTTTTGAGGGAATTGATTTTGTATAATTGATTGATGTAACTTATGCAGGACCGTGTGCACGTTAATTTTAAAAAAATTATTTTACGTACTAACTTATCAATTAAGTTAATGTAACTACTCCGAATTAAGTGAATAATATCGAGTTACTAATGATAAAAAATAGAATAATATAAAAAACGGAAAAAAAAATCGCGCTTAATATTTCTTTAAAAAATTCACACATTTCTACTAATATCAACTAAAATATTCTGTTTGTGATTTTGTGTATTTCATTAGATTCATATATACAGTGAGTTAAAATTTTTAAAGATGAATGCTTTTAATTTAAGATTCCTATATATATAGGTGTGGTTTTTTTTTTTTTTTTTTTTTGCAAAAAGGCAAAAATAACATTTTTTTTAATATCTTAATAAATTAAAACATAATTTTGTTTACCGTTATTTAGTGTAATTATGAGTCACTTCTCAAGTGACAAATATTTATATATAGGCCCAGTAATTTTTTTTATCTATCCAAATGTATTGTTTTATTCAATTAAAAATAATCATACATGTTTTTTCACAGTAAATAATAGAGAAAAAAATTATTAAATAATAAGTATTTATTTTTATTATTTTTTTAACTATTTTAATTATAACAGTAATTAAATAATAATCTAATGAATAAAAAAATATCCATAGATAAATAAAAAAATATTTAAATTAAGAATCTATATATATATATTATTTTTTTATTTTAAAACGGACGTAATAACTTGAATTTCATCAAATTTAGGGGTAAGGGGAAAATGAGGATACATTGACATAGAGCAATCATAATAAAGATTTCAAAGTTATCTCATATTATATTCCACCAATATTATTTTATTCTTTTTATATATAGGTACATACACATATGTATACGCATTTTTCATGCAATAAAATGCGCAGATTTCCAACTCTGGAAGAGTACCACTGACAACATTAAAAGGCCGTTTGGCTGTGTGGAAATTTCAATTTCGGACTTTAAAAAAAAAAAAAACCAATATTAAGTCCTAGTCCAAATGAGTCAGCTCTTTAGCGTTCTAATATCTATATGAGACCGCCAACGGATACAATTTCTAGTGGCTGACGTGGACCCTACTTGGCCAATTGTATACCATATGGGACACGTCATTTAGGAGTGACCACGTGGCTACTCTTAAGCGTCGCCGGCTTATATTCCAACAAGAGAGAGAATGGATTAGTTTCTGTCTACATTTCATAAATCATAACTGAAATTTATGTAGAAATTAATCCGAGTGAAATATTTTGTTTTTGTGAGATTCTGTTGTACAAATAAATTTTTACAAAAGTCTAAGTGAAATACTGGGTTTTTATGAGATTCTTCTGCAAGAAAATCTTTTTATTTTATTAAGGATGAATTGGATAAAAAAAATACCCTCAAATTTTACTCATCCGAACCCTAAAATTTAAATTCTGTAAAATAATGTCCCGAAATTAAAATTTTTTTAAAATTAATATCATATACCAACTTTTTGATCAATTTTAATTATGAAAAAATAATAATATCTTTTATAAAAATTAGATTAATCGATATTATTTTCTTTAATTTGAAAGTATTATTGTCTTTTATTTATTTAAAAGTAATTTAGAGTATTAATTTTTATAAATTCTTAATCTTAGGTCTAAACTTTATGATTTAAATTGCAAAACTTTCAAATTTTAATGTATTTTTTTTTCTGCTTACCCTTTTATTAATTACGAGAGCTTGAACCAGACATTGTTAAACCATCTAATTTTACATACCGGATACTTTAAGCCAGCGTACATCTCTATTTATAGTCTTATAGACTCCATTTTTACAAACTTCTTCCTTGGTTTATTTACTTATTTGAAAACCATGCCAATAATCCTGAGATCACGTCTAAGTATAACTAGTTTTACTCGTATTTGAATATAAGTCTATCGTAATCAAAGAATAAGAATATTAGGCTCACATTATCCATGAATGTATTTTTTCGGACCCTTCACACAGAAGGTTAATTGGCATTCTCATGTATTAACAATAAAGACAAAATCCTGTCCACGTCAAAGAAAACGGCCCAAAAAAAATATCTCTTAGGTGCAACACACAAAACCTCTCGTTATCACTTATATATCACATTACTTAACCTATCCAACAAATCACAATCTGCATAAACTTCAATCTCTAACAAATTAAACGTGGCAGACCCCCTCTCTGCGATTTGGGAAACTTAGCACTCTCTGCGATTTACAGTTGCCAGATATATTTATATATATATATATATATTTGCTGAAACCATATATTATATATATGAGTCCAGGGTCGCAGGAACTCAAGTGGTCCTTTTTCTATGCATATCTTCAATACGATAATACCAATTATACGCCGACAAAATCCTTGGTAACGGGGAACTATACAGTGTTATGTTGGAAATCCTTAGTCGGAAAGACTCTTTTATTAATCAATGACAACAATAAAATTACGTAAATCGTGATTGTTTTGATTTTTTATTTTTTTTTTCAACTCACAATATTTTCTGAGTTATGTTGTGTACTATTATAACTTATAATAATAAACATCGCCGTTGATTTTAGACCTGTAGATTACACCAAGGTCAACCCATAGTTAAATGACAACTTTTCACTGGTTGAAATACTATTAGCTTTTATTAGCATTACTTAGCATTTTTTTTTTCCCCGATACCTTCAACTATAATAATAGTGCCCCATGAAATATCTATATTCTATTTAGTGGCTAGGCCGCCTGTGTCAGCACCAGCATTGTAGCATACACACCAATAACAAGTGAAAATCTAAGTCATTCAGCTAAAAACTAGGTGAAACCGTGAAAATGTATTTATATATTAATTGGTTTGGTTCCTTATATAACTTACCTGAATACTAACAACAGCCCTTATATCAACATGTTTGTTAGACGTTGACCTTTATATTTATTGACATGTGTTATCTTTACCTTTTTAAACAAAAAAAGTTTAGTATTGTTTTAACTTATTTGAAAAAGTAAAAAAGACATGCGCCAATAAATAGATGGGTCTTCGATAAAAAAAAAAAAAAAAAGTTGAAATAGGAGCTATTCTTAGCATTTTTCTTTCTGAATATGATTATGGTCACTTCCTTCATATTTTATTTTATTTATATTTTCAATTGACGAATATGACATTTTTCAAACTACATTACGTCAATATTGTAAGACGGAAAAAAAAAAGAGACTAAATCCAATTATTAGAATGTTTTAGATGACTAGGATGATTATAAAATCAGCTTATTGAATAATTCCTCTAATTTGCTAATTGATAGATTTAACATATTATTAACGCTGACCTAATGCAAAAGTGATTGGTATTGACGAAAGGGTCTAACCGAACCGAAAGCTTAATCACACGTTTTCTTGGATAAATAAATAAAATTATCACACATAATGGAATACTAAAGAAGAAGTAAGAAATTTTTTAAATCAAGTGGTGGATCAAAATAATTTTTAAAAATGTACAACTAATAAATTAAAATTACCAATTTGTTTCAATTGGCCGTAGGAGATCCGTAATCACAAATAATCTTCATGACTCGGTACTTAAAAGACTACAGATTATTATTTTTTGAAAAAAGCGCTTGAACAACTATAATTTGTTGGTTGGTAGGTTAGCATTGAGCTGATCCTTGTATTTTGGGCTTAGTTAATGCTAGATTTTGGGAAAATTCAGATCCAAAGTTGCTCATAATAAGCTATGATGCAGTGTCTCGATGTTTGGGTTTGACAAATTGAATCTAAATCTCACACAATCCTTAGCGTGAATGTGAAATTTAGGGGTAGAATCCATGTTCATGTACTTATTTCTTCAAGTGTACATAAAGGAAACTCTTTGACCAGACTTGATACATAAGCAAAGCTAAATTTCTTTTGTAAACGAGGCCTATATGGGCATGTGTCCAATTGTAGCATTTATTTGGAACATTAATTATGCGTTGTTTTCTATGTCAACTAAATATTTTCTAAATACTTGGACATATTTTTGTTTCTCCCTTTCATTTATTTTGTTATTTTATGTATGTATATATAAATATATACATATTCCTCTTTTCTTTTGAATATGGAAAATAAAAGTTTACGTGATCTTAAATATTTCTGGTGACATAAGCATATGAGAGACATTTTTGTTTTTTTTGTTTCAGAACTGTGTATACTAGAGATAATCACTTAAGTATCCTTTTTTTTTTTTTTTCTCGAGGTACATGAAAGTACAATGTGTTATCTACGTAATTATATTTAGGTCATAATTATTACAATCATTACTTTTAAATTAGACCTTAAAATTTACCATTTTAAAAAAGGAGTTTCTGAAAATCAAAGAATGGACCCCGAAGAACCTGCACAAGTTATGAAATGAGAAGGGCATTGCCTATGTGCCAAGCATTCGTTAGAAGATACTTAAGAAAATAGCACATGATGATGATGATGGGTAGAGGCTGGCCCAACTTTTTGGAGATTTGACCCTATGACTTGGCAGGTGACAAGGCTTTTTTTTTTTTTTTTTTTTTTTGAAAGAAACCCCGTGAAGGGGAGATGCATTAATAAACAATCAAAGAACATCATGCAGGCTCAAAAGCCATTAAAAAAAACATCATGCAGTACAAGGCTCAAAAGCCATTAAAGAGGTCTTCAAACCAGACAAACTCACCCTCGTTGACCACAGACCATTTGGCCAAATAATGGGCTACATTATTACAATTCCTGAGAATAAAACTAACAGGAAAAAGAAAGGAGAAGATTTTTGATCTCTTTTATGATTACACCAATCTCTGACAAGGGAACAATTAGGTTGTTCACGAGCTTGACCACATTGAGAGCTTCTGATTCTATTATCAAGGGAGGGGTACAAATCTGCAGTTTTGGTAAAGGCAATACCATGCCGCAAAGTTAAGGCCTCAGCAATTTCAACAGAGTAAGCCAATTTTTTATTAGAGGTGACCGTAATCATAACATGTCTCAAATGATTTTTTGTAATATTGCCTAGACTAATACAATGTTCGGCTTATTGTATTATTGCGTCGATATTTAATTTATTTATAGATTTAGGAGGAGTTTTCCAGTTGTTTTAACAGAAAGGCTGTAACAATTTTGAAATAAGTAGAGATGATTGATATACTCTTTGTTTTATTTGGGCTTGAAAGGCAATTCAAGTAACAAGAGCCTCCTTTTGTTCATGCACCCACAAATTTCTGTAAAACCAAAGGGTCCACGCATGCCAAGCAAAATACTCAATCACTTCTGGTTTAGTTTTCATAAACAAAGAAGTGATATACCCAAAAAAGAGTGGCTGGATAGTTGATCTATCACCTCAAAAATTAGGGACAATTTCTATAAACTACGAGCTACTGGATAGGACAAGAGAACATAGGATGTGGATTTTAGGCTCGAGTTACAGCACAAGCAGAGGCCGTCAATAGCAACGTGGCATTTTGCCAAGTTGGTACGGGTAGGAATAAAATCCCAACATATTCTCCACAAGAAAATTCTCACTTTATTAGGGATCTCGGGTGCCATAGACATCTCCACCAGTTAAAGAAAGTGGATGAGAATGAGGGATTGAGTCTATTTTTCAGGGCCTGGCCTACCTTGTAACCACTTTTAACAGAATATGCCCCTCTTTTATCATAATGCCACATGAAGCAATCCTCCGAAGACCTATCTCCCAAAGGGATATTGCAAATTAACTCTGAATCTATCTTAAGAAAAAGTACATGGATCAGATTTTCATTCCAATTACTATTATTCTTGAGGAGAAAATCGACAGTACTATCTAAAAGAAGTGATAAAGGAGTAATTAGGCAGAAAGTGTAAGGCCTAGGAATCTATCTGTCACAAAAGATTTTCACTTTTGTACCCTATCTGCCAACGAGAATCATCCTAGATGATATCTCTTCCCCACAAAATATTGCGCCAAATAAAAAATGGTCTAGTTCCTAATTTTGCTTGCAAGAAATTTTTATTATTAAAATACCTAGCTTTCAATATACGGGGACATAGCGAGTTAGGATTTTGAATGATGCGCCATCCTTGTTTTACTAGTATAGCTTGATTAAACATGCTGATGTCCTTGAAACCTAAACCACCGTCTTCTTTAGAGAGACACATTTTATCCCAAGAAGCGTAATGAAGTTTCTTCCAATTTTTATTAAGGCCTCACCAGAAATTGACATAAAGTCTATGGAGTTCTGAGCAAAGGCTATTTAGTGGGCGAAAACAGCTCATGACATATGTTGGGATAGATTGGGTCAGTACTTTAATCAAAATTTCCTTACCTCTCGCAAAGAACAATTTTTTCTTCCACCCTGGCAGCTTGTTCCATACTCGATCTCTAATGGATCCAAAGAGCTTTCTCTTATTTTTTGACGCCATAGACAAGAGGCAAAGTTACTTGTCATGGCATGCAACCTCTTCAATGTTGAACACAGTTTTGATTTCCTCTTTTTTACCCATAGGATTATTTGGGCTGAAGGGTAAAGCAGACTTTTCGTAGTTTATAAGTTGACTAGAGGCTCGCCCATAGGCATTAAGAAAGTTTTTCAGATTAAGACATTCTTGTACCTTGGCCTGACAAAACATTAGACTAACGTTTGCAAATAAAAGATGTGAAATGAGAGGAGCTTTTCTCACTGTATCGAGGCCACTGATCAAAAATTGTTTTTCAGCTCGAAAAATAATGGTTGAGAGACCCTTTGCATATATAAGAAAAAGGTAGGGTGATAAATGACAGCCTTCTTGAAGGGGTAACATTACCTTTAATGATCATTTATAAGGAAGGAGAACGAGGACGTAGAAATACAACGCAAGATCAAGTTATATATTAAACGTGAAACAATTAGGACAGATATAGTATTCAAATACAGTTGGAAGAGGAGAAACTAGAAAGGAATGTTTCGGTTGTACTGCATGATTTGCCCATTGAATAGAGAATGACTACATAGTTGATGTTAATTCAAAGTGATTGGGTTTATTTGGGCTTGAACTTGGGCCATATGTCAGGTTTTGTTGACTGAAGCCCAATAGAAATAGCCCTTTGTGAACCCATGTCTAAAAATCTGTTGTGGCTGTGTTCGAGGCAAGTAGCTGGAGGCTAAGAAACAATAATGAATTGAGACGCTTAAGACATGGCATTTTACTATGAAAAGTGTTGTATTCTAGACGAGAGTAGTGCTAAATCTACTTTTTTTTTTGTACCACTCTCTAGTTTCACTGTTTTACTGTAGATCGTAATAAAGAGAGTTTCATTATTTTACTGTAGATCATAATAAATCAGAGCGAAATTCTCATGTAAAATAATGATATTAGAAAGCGAAAAAAAAGAACGGCATTTAGCACTCAAGACAAAGTATATTCTTTTGTAATAATTGTCGATTGTTTTGAACGAGTGTCTAGAGTTTATATCAGATCCAGAACTTCATCGTAAACAGTTCCATACTTTTGATATATAGAAACTGTTCTCTGAACACCATTAAAATAACTAGTACTCAACTCATTTTCTCTACCTATTAACTTCTATTTTGACATTGTTCAAATGCTTCTACATGGTGGTCAAAACTTCAAAAATACACCCCACTAATTTTTTTTCTCTCTTTCAGATATCCTTTTGGTATGCCCAGTTCGTACAATCAATAGCAAGTTGTTTTGGTAAATTGCAAGTGCAACGGCGGTTCAATCTCTACCATCAGTAAATGCAAACTTCACACGAGAATCATACAAGTTCCACAATTATCAATGGTTTGGATTGAACACTTGATCACTAATCTTCAATAACCAAATGAAGAGGCACCGTACACTCATAGCTGCACTAAGGCTCTACAAAATTGGGCATGAGCAAATGCCCATTCCACATTCTGAGTCTTTTCTATCCTATTTTTACAAGCCAAAAAATCATTTACTCTTATGAAAAACACTTAGGTGATAGGTCCTCACTTTTAACCAATTTTAATCCCCTCAAGTCCAGGTACCTTTCTCCCCCTTTCTAAGTTCAAACCCCAAAGGCCATAATTAAATTCAAATGCTCCTTCTAACGACTTCACCATGTTTCATTTCCGGCCTTAAGTTTGGTCACTAATTAAAACTTTCTTCTCTCACCATAAGTGTAAATAAGGTATTAATTTACAGAAAGATCATCTAAAACCTCAACTATCAATTGCCCCAACATCCCAGCCTCAATTTCCAAAGCCAACTCCTCTTGCTCAACCTCAAATTGGCTCCACTTCCCCTCTTTATGCATCTCCTTAATATAGAAATCCCTATTGGCCTCAAATCCCCATCCAAGTGCTGCCTTTTGCTCCCCACTCAACCAAGCTCTGGCTAAGCTCACCATCTCCCAATTGTATTCATCATACTTTGAATCATGACTCTTTAGTGCCCTCATTTCATCTCTAAAGAAGTCAAGTAGTAGTTGATCTTCTTCAGCATTAGGGCTATGTGATAAACTTGTTTCTTTCACATAAACCAACAACTCTCTTGCCCTTTCTTCTACTAATCCACGCTCTTCTTCTTCCTCGTCATCGTCATTGTCATTTTCTTCGTCGAAATCAGTGTTATCTTCTGTTGACGTCCACTCTTCCGAATTGAGAGGCTCCAAGTTGGCAAGACTCTCAAACCGTTTGATCTCCAGGATAAGTTTTTGCCTTGTTCCTATTGGAATATGATTAATAATTGTACATTAGCCTAAAATAAGTCTCCACACGTGCTTGAAAATCTCATGTTATGAGCTAGAAAATGAAAAGGGATATATGGAACATACTCTCCACACTGGCAAGACTTTGATCAAAAGTGGAGAAGTGCTCTTCATTTTCTCTGAACTGAAAATTAAAGACTGAAACTGGGCTTTGTTGATCATCCTCCTCACAGAGCAGTATTTCTCCATCCTAAAATTAATTTCATGATCAGTCAAAATCATTAGCCAAATTCTCCCAAGACAAGATTGGTCATTATTGAAAAGATAGCAAGCAATGGAAAACTCATCATGGTATATATTGTGTAGACTTTAGAGAGTCTTACTGGCCAGGTGTCACACCTTCCAAAAGTTTGTTCTTGATTAGAATTTAGACTAAGATTAGTTTTTTTTTTTCCTTTTTGAAACTCAAAAGGTGAAAAAAAAAGACCATTGTTGGATTCATTTCCATTATAATTATACACCCTTGTGTTATGTTCCTGCTATTAAAATATTTTGTCCGGTTCAAAGAAAGAACATCATGATGTGTGTGTAAAAGAACCATAATTTATTAATACCCTTAAAATCGTACTAAAAGTTCAAATATGACAAAACAACATTTTGAAAAATGGTTATGCAAGTCTTGTCTAACAATTTAAAAGTAAGGGGTTTATGGAAATTATATAAAAACAATTAATTTTCTTTGTAATAAGTATTAATAAAATAATTTGGTCCCCAGGATACTATTTAACTAAAGATTTTCTATGCAATACAAATTTCAACAAAACAATACAAGTATGGCTTCGTTGTAACTTCTTTCTTGTCACATTTGATAAACTACAAGTATTACGTAATGTCCATAATATATGGTTCCAAACTACGTGCTGCACGAATGAGACCAAAACCGACAAGGTCAACCAAATCTCGGTATAAATGTATTACTATAATTATAAGCTTCCAAAAATCCTCAACACAACAGCAGATGTAAGCAGATGTAATTCGAGGATGTATTCCAAATTTTTGGCTAATAATTTATTTTAATAATAGTTATTCGGTCTTTTCTTTTCAAAAAAAAATCGTCAACACAACAGCAGAGATTTCAATAATTAAGATATATAATTGATTATTGATATAAAACTCATCATTAAAAACAAAATAACCAAAAAAAAAAAAAAACAATTATTGTAGATGCGGCTGCAAGAAGATAATTTCCTCACCTGTGGGTCCCCTGCTGTGTAATTTGCTGTCTCTGTTGTCGCCTCCACAGAATCCATGCCGACACAGTTGAAAGCCGTTTTATCCATTTCAGGTTCCTTTTCACCAGAGTTACCACTCCAGGACGGTAAAATCTCGGCTGTAAAATCACTCTCACACCAACTTGAGCCATTACTACTATTGAAAGAAGAGTCAATGGATGTGGTGGTGGTGGTGGTGTAGTGATGAGGCAAAGTAGTGAAATCCAACGGTGGAGATATCTCTTCAACTAAGTCGCGGAACGATGTCCACCGTAAGATGTCTTTGACTTTCACCGGAATTTTAACGTCATTTTCCTGCTTTTTGGACCTGGTCTTGGAGTCTCTTCTTGACAGCCTACGAGAGAGGCTTCTGGGTAAAAAAGAGGGAGATTTTACAGTGGTAAATGGGATGTTTTTAACCGCGTTGATCACAGCTTGAAAAGCTGAGATGGTTGATGATGATGATGGTGGTGGTGGTGGTTTTGGACTTTTGGTTTTGGATGCAATTTTGGGAGTCTTGAATGGTATTGGCTGGTGTCTAGGAAAAGAGTCGAAGCCACTTGAAGAGCATGAATTAGAGTTGTCATTGAGGAAATCTTTTAGCAATTTAGGCCTGCGCAGCTCGATTGGAAAAGGCTTTCTATGTTGTTGTACATTCATGTGACAAAACGAAATGCTTGAAGAAGCCATTGTTTGACAATATCATAACAAAGAGATACAAATTTTGTTGGTTTTACCAAAAAAAAAAAAAAGTAAAATGAAAAAAATGAATCTCACTTTTCAGAAATGGGGTTTGGTTAAATTTTGTTTGCTGACCTTTTTTGACCTCAAAAATGCAATTCTTGAACTAATAGAGCATATATATCAAGATGACACCAAAGAAAAAGAATTGAATTGTTAAAATTGAGAAAGGAAATAAAAGAGTGAAGAGTAGAAAGGGATTGGGAGAAGTTTGGAAAGGGAAGAATTAATGTGATCAATAGAAGGGAGATACAAGGCTTTATATTCCAAAGGGTGAAGGGAGAAGAAAGAGAGAGGCAGCTTCTAAGTGGAGATCTCCATATAGTGGAACAATCTATTTATAAAACCCAAACAAAATTAAAAATGAATTGTGAGAAAAATGACAGATTAGATGCAGAAGCGTGGATGCTTCTATTTTACCATTATTTTAAGGGGTGAAATGAGGCTGGGAAGTGAAGGACTGAGATTTGGCCAGATCTTATGTTGTTTTGGACAAAAATCATGAAAAGCATGTCTTCACTGAAATTGAGTTGACTCTCTTACAATTTTGCAGTGTTAATTAATTAAGGGAGTTATGTAGTGGGGCAAAAAATAAAATAAAATCAATAAGTAGTGAATGTATTTAGACTGTCATAATTTATTTCTAAAATGAATGTTTTTAAACTGAAAGAAATGTTTTCAAACCGAACAATATGTACATATTTTTAAGAGATTTTTGAGCAAAATGGCTGATTTAACACTTCAAGCTTCATTATGATAGATGTCTGTTTTTCAGTTTTTTTTTTTAATAATTTATTGGCCCAAATATTTCAGTTAATCCATTCGACATATAAACTGATTCAGATTTACTTATTATAAAAACTTATACACATAGTAAGAAAACTGATACAGTTAATAGTAAAATAATAGACCTTTCACATAAGTTAGATATACCACAGTATAACTACAAAAAGGAAAAAGAAAAAAACATAAATTTACTAAAATAAAATGATGAAAAAAAAAGACATTTACCATAATCGCTCTATTTTTAAGTCCATTAATTTTATATACTGTATTTTTTTTCTGGAAAAAAGAAAGCAGAAGAAGAAATATATACTATGATAATACTGATTTGATCACATGCATGGAGGGGTAGGAGTTTGTACCAAACGGATGGATTCTTGTGGTTCCAGCGTCCTTTGAGCTTGATAGTTGATACTGTATAATTTTGTACGTTTTGTAAAAAAAGATTTGGCTATCCATCGAGCAATAGTTTACAAAGACAGATATTTCATTTGAATAAGTATTACAAGGTTTTAGATTAACTTCAAATCTTTTAAGTGAGTTAACTGCAAAAAATTACTGCATTTCTTTTAAAATCGACCCCATATTTTTGATTGTGCAAAAAAATACCCCCATATTTTGAATTGCTAAAAATGTGTGCCTCCCTTCAGGAAATGACCAATTGATCTTTCATTAAATGTTGAATTCAATTTGAGATTAACAAATTCTTGTTAAAAACTAACTCACAAACCTAACTCTAAAACTAACACGTAAAATTGAATAAAATAAATAAATTAAAACAAATCCAATTAAATTAAATTTTAAAATCATCTTTTTCTCACCCAAATAAAAAACTCCAATCCTCTTCTTCTTCACATGACCCCTAAGCTCAAGCTCCATTGCCCCCCTCCCCTTTTATTGTTGAATCTTTATCCAGAAGCTGAATTTATGATTGAAGAAATTACTTTTTTCTTTTTTCCTAGGTCAAAGCCCTGAACCTCGCTTTTTTCGGTGGCGTCGATAATACTGGTGTGGTCCATAGTAAATGAGGTCATTTCAAATTATCTTAAACTTAAAATAGTTATTTTATTTTAGAAATTTGAAAATAAAAAATAATAATTTATCTAAATAGACAAAATATTTGTTAGTACATAATTTCTTAAGTTTAAATAAATTACACATATATTTGAATCATAATTATTTGAAATAGACTAAAAAGAGATTTTTTATTTATAAACTATATATGTTTTAGTATGAACACTTTCTAAACTATTACTAAATATCCTTGTAAACCTAAAATAAGTTTGTAATAGCCAATATATTCTTTTCAAATTGGTTTCTAATATTTTTAAAGTATTTAAAATAAGTTTAGAAATCAGTTTTTGAAAAATACCAAAAATTGTCAAAATATAAAACATGGTCAAATACAGAAATGGCCAAAGTAAGCAGGATTTCTGATCTACCGAAAATGGCAGCAAGAAAAATATTACTGTTAAAATTTGACCGTTGTAAAAGTACTACCAATGACTAGTATTTTCGGTTTATCAAAAACTCACTTTTGGTCTATCAAAAATGATAGAAAATGTGTCTAACGGTTATAAGTAGCTAGTATCTATACAAGTTTATAAATAGAAGCTATTTTAAGACTTGAAAAAAGACTTTACACGAACCAAAATTGTTATCCAACTATTTTTAAAGTGCAAAAGCTTATTTCTATATTGAATTAACTTTAAAATCATATTAAGCCAATCTTAGAGCATCTATTGTGCATTATTCTTAAATCTCTTAAGCAAAATTATATTCATTACTTTGTGAGAAGAGTTTTTGAGTGCGTTTACTCTTGTTTATTGAAAAACTATTTGAGTGTGAGGTGAGGTTAACATTAGAATCATAAATAACCTGAGTATAGGTGAAGTTGTCACCAGAGTCAAAACAACCCGTGAGATTGACACTATTGTTTAAATAATCCGTATAAGTTAGGTTGACACTAGAGTCAAAATAATTCGCGGTTAGGTGTGATAGTTAGAGTGAAGACAATTGAAAATGTGTGGATGAGCCTGAGAAGAATTACTCTATTTGTAAAAAGGTCGGTCAAGCTCACAATCTTGATTTAATAGTGAAAAGTTTAAAGTAAGTTACCGAGAACTGGTGACGTAGATAAATCATCATATTTGTTGAACCTTATAAAAATCGATTTTGTATTTTCTCTATTCTTACATTTTTCACTTTATTGCAAACTATTTGATTGTGTATTTAATATATAGTGTGTTTAATATATTTGATATTATTGTTATATGTTTGCTATTATTGTTTACTTAACTTTAAAGTTTTAAAATAATGGTCTATAATTTTACATAGTTGAAAATTTTCTTAAAAAATTTTAAAACACAATTCACTGCCCTCTTAAATAGTCAATCTTAAGCTAACAACCTTTTTTTTTTGCTTTAATTATTTTCTCTGAGTCCATATGATAAGAAAACTAAACCCAAATAAGTACTTGTTTTGTCTTACAAATACCCAAACTTTTTTTTTTGTCTTATTTATTTATTCTAAATTAATTTTTCTCTATTAATTAAGATTTTTAAGCTTAAAAATTATTTTTAACTATTAATTTTGTTTGGCTAAAATTATATGCATTATTTTGTTTGGTTAAGGGGATATGGTATTCTAGTATCAGTTTATAAGTTAAATAAAGAGTAATTTTGTCTTTCAATTACTTTAAATAGTCAAGTTTTGAATATTGGGTATATATTTTTTGAAATTTCAAAGAATATAATTTTATAGACGTTCGAAAAGAGTTTTTGTATTTCTAAACGCTACTAACTTACTTGATGTTCACAAGTAGAAGTTTAGAAGATATAAACCAAGTTATTTATTCAATTATTTAAAATGAAAAAGAAAAAAGTTCTGTATTTCCTTTGGTTGTGAACTTCTTTTTTTGATAACTTATTGGTTAAAAATGTTACCATAATATTGTAGTTACTATAATTTATAAATAGTTGTCAATTGAGTAGGTATTTTTTTGTTTATATATAAATATTTTTTTAGTTATTGGATCATTATTTAATAGTAATCTAACGACTATAATGATATACATAAAAAGATGTTCATTATTAATGGTATTTCTCTTTTTTACCTTTTTAATATAAAAAAATATGAATAATAAATTTTAATTAATCAAAACGATATTTAGGTATAAATTTTTTAAAAAATACTTACTAAATTAATGTCCTTTATAAATTAGTAGTCACAAAAGGAGAAGTGGGCTGGAATTTTCCCTCAGTCATGGAGGGTGAGTTTGAGTTTTGAGATTAGGAGATTTTGCCAATTTTACCATCTGTTTACAATAAATTTTTACTATAAAAAGTTAAAATTTCTAGCATTATTCTTTCTGGATTTGATTATTGCGCAATGAGTTTAAATGTCATATAGGCAACACTCCTAAAGTGATCATGACGTTGCATGCATTAATTAAAAAAGTTAAACAATTTCATATCAATCATCTAGAAATGAATAAATTTGTTATTAATTCATGTAAAATTTAGTTGGCAGTTTGAAAAGCCTGATAAACTAATATAATATGTAATAAAGGTTTTAGCCAGAAGATTAAGAAAAAGGAAAAGACACTCAATAGAAAGAATTATAATTATAAATGAGGAAAAAAATAAAAATAAAAATCTCATTGCCAATATGCCATAATTGAGAGGGAGGGATCTTATGAAAACATTTGAAGTTTGTAAACTAGCTGAGCGCCAGGTCAAAAGTAGCATGGGGCATCCCATGTGGCGAGCCTTAATTTAACTGATCCCACATGCAATTAAGTTGCTCTGATCCGACCCAATGCGGACCCCACGTTTATACGGAACCAATGCCGTATACTTCGTTTGGTATTTACGTAAAGTTGTGGGCCCCGTGCGATCTCGGGATAAATTTCCCTTCCCTTTCCTTCCCTTTTCAAAGAAAGAGTATTGCTATTTGCTACGAGCAATATTGATGTCTATATCGTGTCTATATATATATATATATATATATATAACGTGTTTCTGTAATTCGCTTATTATAATTAATATACTGACTATTGCACGAGTTTTATATAATAAATAATTATAATTAATTAATAACATATAGAAATATTATATAATATTAGGCATAGCATAATAATTCATAACATTACTCATTTTTAAACCTTTATATTTTTGTTCGTAAGATTAAGGTTAGGAGTATGAACTCTCCACTACTCTCTTCAGAATGTGGAAAAAAATTGAGTGTTGCTTACACTCTTTCTATTCAAAACCACCTTTTAGAAATGTCACAACATTTAGTGATGGGTAGTCACTTCTTTTCAAAATAACAGTTTTTATAACTACGAGTCATTAGTATATTTACGATTAAGGGTGTTCAGTGCAGTTTTGTTAGTTTCACACATCATGTAAAATATAATTTATGTCTATTCACAAATTATGCGATTTGAAATAATTAAGAGAAACTAAACCAAACCCTTTTCAGTTTTAGTATACTGAGAAATAGGCTTTGGATTTGAGCTTGATAAATTAGGCTTTAGGTTTGACAAAGTTAACCAATGAATATATCATGATGCGAGTTGAATCCTAGAAATATTTGTCTAAACCGCGCGCCGAATTGTACCATGATGTATAACGATTTTATAAATTGCATCAAACAGCATAAGTGGACTAATTGCATACTTTAGGGTATAGATTTTTTTTTAAAACCAAAATTAACCGTTTTATATCAATTAGTTAGTTAAAAAAATTAGGGGTAAATTTAAAAATTAACAATAAAAACTGCTATAAAATTGAACAATTAAAAGTAAAAGTTGAGCAACAGAAACCGCTAATATTCAGCCTAATTTCCTCTTGAAGGAGGGTAGGGCTTCAATAAGAGGCCCAAAATCAATTGGGGCCCAAATAAACCCCCCCGGGGCCCTGACAGCTTCCCTCGTTCGCTCTGTACCGGCCGACGCCGTTTGTCTCCTCCTCCTTTCGTTCTCTCTTTTCTTGTGTAACAAATCCAAAGCTCTTAACTTTTTTTCTCAGAGACCTCAATTATAAACTTTTTTTTTAATTAATAATAATTATAATGTTATGTTATATCACTAATTTCGGTTAGACATTGTCTTCCAAAACCCTAAAAAGCTATGGGGGTTGGAGGCAAATTCTGGGACTTGCTTAAACCCTATGCCCGAAACGAAGGCTTTGATTTCTTGAGGAACAAGCGAGTCGCCATTGACCTCTCCTTCTGGATTGTCCAGCACGAGACCGCAATCAAGGCCAGTGCTCGAAAGCCACACCTCAGGCTCACTTTCTTCCGTACTATCAACCTCTTCTCTAAGGTTTACACTTTCAGTTCATATGTATATTATATAATGTGTATGCGTTCCTCAGTTTTATGTTTGGTTCCCGAGAAAAAGAGACTCAATTTAGGTTCCCCACTTAATTTTTTTTTTTTCCCTCCCTTTTTTGGGTTTTTTTATGCAATATCTTCCACTAAACTAAACTGGGCAGTTACTCAGTTTGGGCCTATACTTCTTGTTTGGGTTTCTTATTTGTTTTGTTCTATGTGTAGCTGATTAACAGAGGTTTTTGAGTGTTTAAGCTAACTCTGGGAAAGGGGGTAACTGGGTTTGAGTATTCTTGCAGTTTGGAGCATTCCCTGTCTTTGTAATTGATGGAACTCCATCGCCACTGAAATCACAAACAAGGATTGCAAGATTCTATCGCTTTTCTGGGGTTGAATTGTCGAGTTTGCCTGCGGCTGAAGATGGTGTCTCAGTTGAGAGGAATGGGGCATTTTTGAAGTGTGTTCAAGAATGTGTGGTGGGTTACTATTAACTTCATGTTTCTGCTGTCTCGCTCCTGTAAAATATGGTTAAAATTTTGTGTCTCATTCACCATATGTGGTCTCGTACATGGTGTACTGTTAGCGAATAGTTTAAGCCTTCGAATATTTTCGTTGAAGCGAACTTAAATAGTGATTCAAGGTTTTCAAATTTCTTTCATGATTTTTCATGGAAAAAGATTACTTTTATGAGATGAAAGCAAGAATAACATTTCAGGCTCTCATGTTCTATGAAACTTAATATAAACGAGATTGCTAGTTTTCATCTCATGGTTCTTTACATGTGTTGGTCATCCTTGCATTTGATTTGGTTATTTTTAATACTTGAGGAATGCGTTCAAGTAATTACGAATACTCAATAGGAACTACTTGAGCTCCTTGGGATGCCTGTTCTGAAAGCAAGTGGTGAGGCGGAAGCATTATGTGCCCAGTTAGTTGCTGAAGGTCTTGTTGATGCTTGCATCACGTCTGATAGTGATGCATTTCTCTTTGGGGCTGAGTGTGTTATAAAATGCTTTAGACCGAACTCCAAAGTAAGTTATTGTTTCTTGGTAGTTTTTTATGCCACATTACGGAAATGGTTCTGCTTTGAATTGACCAACATGATTTATCAATTCGAATTCTGCAATAATATTTCTATATTAGCTGCTCATAGGTACATCCTAGTAAAAGAAATAAGTGAAAGATTACATATGTTGTCAAGACAATCAATTAAGCATAAGATAAGACATGACAGCACATTGAAGTGATGCCGATGTCAGTCCCTCTCACTAACAAACATTCTGTTAGTATACATGTAAAATCACATATTGGGTGCTTATTATTATCTTCTAAAAGCCACACAATGGTTGATTGTCAGCGGCATGGCCCAATATCAGAAACACATATTGGTAAGTAATTAGTGTTTGCACTTATCCGAAAAAACAAATTGATTCAGGAATCAGAAATTTCATTGACATTTTTGTCCTCACAAGAAAAGAATTTTGACTTCTCTAAATTAAATATCTAATTTGGCCACCAGTATCTTTGGATTTCATTTTTTTGACTTACATGGCCTCTCTTTTTGATTAATTTTCTATGACGAAGTATCTACTTGCAAGTTTGAGAATCTCATTCTATGCAGGAACCATTTGAATGCTACCGTATGTCAGATATAGAAGCTGGTCTTGGTTTAAAGAGGAAACAGTTGATAGCAATCTCTCTTCTAGTTGGGAATGACCACAACATGAATGGGGTGCAAGGCATTGGGCTTGAAACAGCTCTTCGTTTTGTCCAAACTTTTAGTGAAGATGAGATAATGAATAGGTATGTCTAAGTTGGTTTCATATAGGTTTATCAATATGCTGAAGTTGAAAACTTGTCTGTAATGTTATTTTATGCCCAAGTTTTGATACTATGAACTGAAGATGATGTTGCATGCAGGTTACATGAAATCGGCAATAATGATACTTCTCCATTTCAGTGTAATATTGAATCTGTGGATGATCTTACACCCAGTTCAGAAGGAAGCTCACCGAAGATGAGGCGTTCTCATTGTTCTTTCTGTGGGCATCCTGGTAGCAAGAGAGATCATTTCAAGAATTCTTGTGGATATTGCTCTGGTATTGATGTGGGTTGCAAGAGAAAGCCTGAGGGGTTTAAATGTGATTGTCTTTCTTGTGATGAGGTACATAAGTGGACATTGCTATTACTTTATTATTCTTTTGATACAGTCTGTCTTATCCTCTTGGACCTTCAGTTTGTACTTGTGTTCTAGTTTTTCTTTTGTGATTCTCTGCAACCTTTTCTTTGTTCTATCTTTAGAAAGAGCATTTTGAATTGTAGGGTCGGAAAGAAAAGGAGCGGAAGAAGCAAGAATCTTGGTTAACTAAAGTCTGCACCAAGATTGCTGTGGAGCCAAATTTTCCCAATGATGAGATCATTTATATGTATTTGTGTGACAACCATGGTTCTCTAACAGGTTGGGTTAATTGATAAGGACTTAAGATCTCTCTCTCTCTCTCTCTCTCATACATGCTAGTGAAACTTTTGGCCTGGACTTTGTTTGAGGCATGTACGTCTGCAATAAGTTGAATGAACTCTTATAGTGCAATAAGTTGTCCTGACAAGAGTCCTGACAAGACAATGTACATCAATCTTTAGTTTGAGTAAACTCTCTGGGATTTTCTTGCCATCTTGGTCGATAATAGTTTTTAATTTTTTTTTTGGTAAAGGAAAAGATGGCCGATGTTTATCATGGGAAAGTCCGAAAACTGAACCGCTGGTTGATTTCTTGGCTTTTCATCAACACTGGGAACCATCCTATATTCGTCAAAGGATACTTCCCATGCTGTCCACCATTTTCTTGAGAGGAATGGCCTTGCATCCAGTAAAAAGTTTATTGTATGGGCAGTACGGTTTTGATTCTGTAGATCGTGTGAAGATAAGAAACGGACATAAATTTTATGTGGTCAGGTGGAAAAAAGCTGCATATCCCCTGGGTAGTGTTGCCCACACGCCAAGTTCCGAAGAATCTGATATGCAACAAGAGATAATCGATGTTGATGAACCTGTTAATTTATTAGATGATTTAGATGTACCTAAGATTCACATTAATGGTGGCTGTCAGTTTTTGTTGACAGATGAAAATATGGAACTTGTTCAGGCTGCTTTTCCAGAGGATGTCAACAGGTTTTTGCGAGAAAAGGTTTGTTTTACTTGGACGTTTAGTTCTGTGGGATTTTGGTCCTTTCCTTTCTCCTTGCTTTTTCAGGTTTAGTCTTGATTATGCAATAACTAGATGGAGTATCTTATGAGTTAAGCGAAAGATTTCTATTTCATAAATAAATATTTAGTTAAAAATATTTCATCGACATAGTTTAATTCTTAAATCTGTAGTCTAGTACTTTAGATACTTGGGAGCGTGAAAGGTGTTGCCACTTCCATTATATATGACGTAAGAGAATTTCTCCGGTAAGACAATGTTGGAAATATATATGAACTGTCCTAGCAGTGAGGGAAACTCTTAATTATGCTCGGAAAACTTGCAGGAATTGAAAGAATCAAGAAGAAAGAAGACTTTGGGCGTAAGATCTGAAGGGACCAATGAAAAGCTGGAAACACCAAAGTCAAAAGGTATCCAGTTAAATATCACCGAGTTCTACCGATCAACCAAAGTCCAATTCCAGACACTGCCTGAAGAAGATTCGGCCAAGGATTCTGATAGTCAAAGGCAGGGGACATCAAAAGAGAAGAGGAAAGTCTTGACTCCAAACTTTTCAAAGTCTGTAAGACGTCGTCTTTTGTTTGACTAAGGTTATTCCGAACATTTTAGCTGCATCTGCTTCTTGCAGTTAAGGATGTAAAATAGTTCCCCCCATTAAATCCCATGAATGGGGCATAGGCTGGTGCATATTTTCTTCTACTTTAGACTATAGGCATATAATATTTAGGATTTATTTTTGTGCATTGCTACTTCCAAGATCTAACGTTATTTTCATTTGTATATTAAGCTGTATAGTGTCCTAGTTTCAGGTATTTTTGGAGCATACAGAGGTTTGCAGATTATTTATTCCTGAAGAGGTGACTTTCCTAACTAGGTTCCATCTCATCATAGATTTTGGTCGGATTGACACACATGATAGCATGGTAATCCTTACGTGGTGCCTTGATTTTACATATATAGTGAGTATATTTCTACCACGATAACCAGTACTATTGTTCAAACTAAAATTACCAAAAGTCATCCGTGTGTTTTAGCAAAATAATAGTTTTGATATTGTGTTTTTAGGAATGTAAAATGTTTCTCCAGTTTGTCAAATTAGGATAGATTATTCATTGTGACAAATTTTCATCGACTTTTGTCGATTTTTTTTTAATCTGAAAATAGCCAAAGTGTTTGTGGTCAAATAGTCAAATCATCTATTAAACCTATAAACTAAACATCTTAAATGCTAAATATTAAAATTTATTTTTAAAATGTTAAACAGAAATTTCAAAAACAAATTTAGTTATAAGGTTAAGGAAGGAGTTTGACTATTTGATTCATTTTGACTAAAGGGTATTTTAGTGTTATTTCACAACATAATTTTGAACAATTCTGCCTCGATGGATAATTTTAATCCAATTTAGTAAACTTACATTTTGGCATTTTGAATTCTAAAATCGCAAGGTCAGAACTAGAATTTTACTAGCACATGCGAGGTTTTGGTATGGTATTTTCCTTGTTAAGAATGATGTCCTTTTGACATAAATCGAAAGGAAAATGACCGAATTTCGGTTTTCTGTTGAAGTAAATATCAGTTTTTCACGTTCTTTAATTAGATGGCTGAGTATATCAGTTTGAGAATATGCGTATTAGATTCAATATACTCGTATACTGTGTGAGAACTGATATAAACGACCATTAAGCAATAAGACAAAACACATTTATTAGAATGAAGTGTAAGAAATGGCTGTGTTATAATTAAATGTTTTGTTGGCATTAAAGTCCCGAATTTAAATTTTTATAGTTGATTTCAAATATTTACGAATACTATGAGCAAGGACGAAACATGCATGTTCAAAATACTCAAACAACAAACAAACAAAAGAAGAAAAATCGAAAAGAAAACTCATACGGGAAAAGTC
>JXTB01000004.1:131948-173896 GCA_002914805.1 Parasponia andersonii
AGTTGGATCTAACTTGAATGATACATAGTAATGATCTAGGAATATGTCGTTACCATATATAACCCATTGAAAATCGATGCTATAAAGGAAGTATTGAGAACTGGATCAACATAGGAATATGTTAAATCTAGTTTAAAGAACTTTAAACATAATAAATTCAGAAGATTATTATGTACTGATGGAATTTTCTGTTACTGGAATGAATATTGCCATAAGTATTGCTGCAGCAATTGTACCCAGATTTGCAACCGATGAGGATTTAATCATCCCAGCTTAATATATCTATCCATTTACAATCTCTTGTTTAGGTCATATTGTTTTATGTTTGGAATTTATATATTTTTTATTTTATTTTGCATCTGTCAATTCTTATAATTTCTTAATTCATCTTATTTAACATTAGTTTTATCCAACTAATTTTGTTAATCAATCCCTGTGGAGACGATACTCAACTCATTACTATATTACTTATTCAGCACGTACACTTGCGTAGCAATTATAAAAATTAAACCAACACTATCTCAGTCTAATAAACAAATTCCAAGAAAAGACTATCTCAGTCTAATAAACACCAATAAGGTCAAGGCAAAACAGTGAAGTGCAAACACTAAACCAGTGTATCACAAGCTAAAATCCTCGAGAAAATATAACCACAATCAAATGCTACAAACAAAAGCGAGCACAAAACCCGAGAGACAGCATATAGATAACCCATAAGACAGTCAAACACAACAATTAAGGTATAGGATATCGAATTGCTACCTGTAGAACCCACGAAGTTCACGTAGCCTACAACCTGAATGGACGAAAGAGTACAAGAACGAACGTCCATTCAAAACGAAAGATTACGCTAAGAGCGTCAACCCGACACTTCAGAGACTGACACTCCTCGAAAGTCACCATCCCAAAGAGACTAGAATTTCACTTTGAAAAAAGTTTAAGAGAGGACTTCGAAGGAAGTAGAGCAAAAGTAACTTATCTAGCCAATCCCTAAGTGATGTATGAAGTATTTATCAAAACAATTTCCAAAACATTTTTAAACACTAAAAACTTACATAGGCTCGATCCCAGATGGATCTGAAGCCATACTCTGATACTAATTCTGTCACAATCCAAAATCTCAGGCAGTGATTTTTTAGTAATTTTGAGTATAAATTAATATAAATAAGGAATTTTACAAAATTCAGAGAAAACCCAGTACTTGGATATTTCATTTTAGTCATTGACTCATTAGAAATTCTATATAAAATGGGACGCATCTTTAGTTTAATTTATTAAGAGAGATATGCCAATTAAAATTTGATAAAATATAGTTAATTTATACGAAAACTTGATTTGATAAAAACTTTAGCGTTGATTAAAATGAAGTTCATAAATCTTGAGTCGGAGAGTCCAAAAATTTATTTACAGAATTAATCAAAATTTTCAAGTACTTAAAACTTTAAAAATATGCTCCCTGGGAACTATAGGGTCCCATATATATATATATATATATATATATATATATATATATACTAAATTCTCAAATAATAGTAAATACATCCTCATATATTTATTTGATATACTCAAAGAACTTGGCTAAATAGTTAGACATGGAGATAGAGTGAGACAAAGAAAAGTACTAATTCAAAGAGGAATAAGACCACAAGCCTAAGCCAAATGATTTGCCTAGCCATCGAGATAACTGACTCGAATGAGTGATCGCCAGAAGGGGGGAAAAAGAGAAGGGTGAGCTCGAAAGCTCAGTAAGAAAGCTGTTACCTCAATTAAAACCTTTTTAGTGATGGGAAGCCCCTTCATGGTTAGTTTAATTCAAAATAACTTTGCAAAACCATATGTGCATATATTCATAGAAATATCCAAAAACTGAGAGTCCATATGCACATACATATATATATAGGTACAGAAAACATAGTATCTCAAAACTAATCAGTCCACAAACACATAACACAAATCTACCCATACCCTGCACTCAAAAAATTCCTAGAGCAATCCAATATATAAATCATACTATTCAATTCTATTATAGATATTTAAAAGTTCTAAAATCACATTTGTTCTCATATGTTGCAGAAAATAAGTTTTATTCAAAATGACGTAAAAGAGAGGTAACTGATCCCTACCTCACTAGAATAGCGATACCATGCTATTGGATGCTCAAGATGCCGTTGGACGATCACTCGGAGGGTCGGGAACTAATCCCACACCCTCGATCGTCCTCTTGCGAAAAACCAACTTCTCACCGGAACTTCAATTCCACAAACGGACCTCTTCACTGAATTCTTAGCACCCAAAATAGCTAAGTTAGATATATGACTTGTCCAATTCGGGTCCGGACCCACACCGGACCGGTGGCACGCAAAATGAGGAAAAATCTCGACTGTTCGATCTCGATTTTCGTGCAGATCACCAAACAACACAATACATATATATCAAACTTCTCCATTTTCTGAGTACATTCAAAAAATGATAACAAAAAACGTAATCTAATGGTTGGGTTAAAAACTAAAATTCAAAACTTAAAAAAACCTAAAAATGGCAACTTTTAATTCGGGCAAAACGGGATCGTGAAATATATACCTTGACGATCCTTACGATGATACGAATCTAATGAGCCTAGTTTGGGGTCGAATAGTGGCCGGGATAGTCGCTAGTGACGAAAACTCCGAAATGGCCAAAAATGGCATTTTTCCGGCGGGGGAGTACGTTGGCTTCGCCGGACCGGCGGCGGGGGTCGTTGGTGGCATGGCGAGGCAGTGCCGGCCGAACAAAGTCCGGGGCAGCGGCTGGTCCCGGTCTTCGGCCGTGAGTGAGAAAGAGAAAGAGCAGAGGGGGAAAGTGGAATCAGGTGAGTGAGAGAGAGAGGGTGAGTGGGGTATATATATATATATATTTAAGGATTTTTTTTAAAGATGGTCAAATGACCATTCTACCCCTAAAAAAATTGGATTTTTACAGTTTCTACCCCATATCTCACACCCTAAAAGGTCATAGAAATCTACTTTTAGGCTATGTTTGATAGAGGGGATTTTTAAAGAGACGGAGAGTAGTGGAGAGAGAGAGATGAAGGGAGAGCTACAATCTTGTGTTTAGTAGGAAGGAGAGAAGGAGGAAGGAGAAAAGTGGAGGGAGAGGGTCTCCCTCCAAACCCACAAAAATTCATCTTCCTAAATCGGAAATATTAGAAAAAATTAAAAAGAAAAATACATGAATTGACAAATTTATCCCTCAAATCAATTAATTTCAAAATAGATAATACGGTAATTTTACAAATAAATGCTCTTTTTTTTTTTTTTTCATATTTTACATCCTTTTTACCAAATATTTCAAGAAATTACTACTCTCTCCCTATTCTCCATCCTTCTTACTCTCTTGCCCTCCTAGCAAACATTGCCTTATTTGAAAAGAAAATTATAAAAAAAAAAAAACAAAACAAAAGTGACACAGATTTCGGAGTGGAATGTAAACGGCAGTATGACAGTATATTACAAATCCTTTAGGTTCTCGTCAAAAAAGAAAAAAGAAACTAAAAACTTAGTTTACAATATCTAAGACAGATACATATTACTATCTGAAAAATTTACTAGACAAATTGTATCTACCATTAGAGCTTAATCCCACGGTTTATAAGTTATCCTTTATTTTTTCAGTATTTTCCAGAAAGAAATAATTGTAGTCCGTAATATTTGATCCAACAGTTTAAAAAGAAAAAAAAAAATCACACCAATACATCTACAAAATATCATTACCACCAAATTCCCAATTTATGTGTACGTTTAATATTTTCCCACCTTATTTTATTCACGAGTTCATTGTTTTTGTTTTTGATTTTTTTTTTTCAGTACAATTGCTTGTCATTGTATCTATCTACATGACAACTAAACGGCCAATAATTAATTTTAAATTAATGGTGGAGTTACGATTACAATTTGCTTAATATACTAGTAGTAATTTGATCCCATAAACCAACAAAAGTGATGATTTTCCTTAACTTTTGCTTTAGGCTTCAACTCGTGTTCTCAAATCTTTCCGAATAGCTCAGTATATCACTGTTCTGGTTGTTGATGCTGATCCTATATCTCTTGCCAACATATCAACATTGCTTACTACATACATATGGATACAAAGGTAAATTAGTAGAAATATGATTATGCATATACATTATTTTTCCATTGCTTTTATAGGACTGTCAAACACACACACACATATATATATATATATTATAAGTATGTAACTATTTTATTTATTGAATTCAGGAAATATATTGACAGTTGTATTAATTTGTAACTTACTTCTTTTTCTCTTCATATATATAGTTTGTAATTTAAGTAAATTAAGTTATAATTAAAAGGAGAAAAACTACAATGGCAGTAGGCTTTTTTTTTTTTCTTTTTTCTTTTCCATTTAATATGGTGAGGATATGAATACAACCATTAATCCCAAAAAAAAAAACATATTCTAAGACTTTGAGTTACAATTCCTTTTATCTATCAATATATATCATCTTAATTGACTATATTATGAGGCCTTGTGAGGAATATTAAAGACCGTCTGTTATTTTTGTTCAGGGTTTTGTTCCGCTATTTATTATGTCTTCTTCTAAAATTATATCATCCTGAATTATTACTGCTAGATAAAAATCTATTTTGTTGACGTAATTATAGTGGAAAATATTTAGAGAATTAACAATCTGGTCTTTATATATATATATATATATATATATTGTTAAATATATTACTCGTCTGTGTGTGTGTTTTTTTTTTTAAAATTTCATGAACGCATAGAAAGAGGAAAAGGGCTAATTGATCTTACATTTTTTTTTTGCTTACTTATATTGATAAATATTAATCAATTTGTTTTTTTTTTTGGTACTTTAATTAATCCAGGTGAAAGAATTTAATCCTTATTAATTTCCCGAGTATATAGTACTGATATTTTCCTTAAATTATCTTTTGATTTCACGTACAGTTATGACCGCTCAAAGTGCTGTGGATGCATTGAACACTGTACCGGAGAAAGAAGCTGCGATTGATCTTATATTGACAGATGAATTCTTGCCTGACCTGGACAATATTTGTTTCTAGAGGGACTCAGACAAGTTTCCAACTTGCCTATAGTCAGTAAGTATTAGTACCACGTTTTTGCCGGGGGCTAAAAATATATATTGTTTTATTTGAGGACTTATTTTATATTTTGTCTATTTTGAGAGGAAGCTTTATGTATAATTTAAGTCTAAAATTTTAAATAAATAGAAATATTTAGGTATTTTTCTAAAAGAAAAATCAAATTGAGGAGGGTCCAAGCCTTACTAGGCCTATCGTGCCTCAGTCACTGACTATAAATCTTCTACTCAAATCTATCTACCATATAAATCTTCTATTTTAAGAGTACTAAAATGTTGGCAACTTTTTAATGGCGGATCTTTTCTTTGTATGTTGACGACATACTACTGACAGGAAATGACAAGGAATTGAAAAATTCCACTGATCTGTAGTTGTCCTCCGACTTTGAGATGAAGCCACCGTCATCTACTTCAGAAATCCAGACTGAAAGATTTTTCAACTATAAATTTTCAATATCTTCCCACAAATTAGTGAATTAGAGAAGATCCTTTTGTAAAGGTACAGAATAACAAACAGTGGATCAATCTTCAAAAATTTTATCGTAAACATCTCGTTCAGGAGATCTACGAAGAGTAGACCTGTAGCCGTGGGTCCACAGCCTCACCCAGATTCAACGACATTTGACTGGAGCCTACATAAAGTGGTTAACGGAGGAACCCACCTGTTGGTGCAGTTCTTACCAGCTGTCCACGTGTCTCTGAATTGCTTATACTGTACCTACCAACTGTCCATGTATACTTGCTATCCCCGAGTACTTTTAACTTCAAGTCAGAACGGAAAGGCGGGGGTAGCTATCTGCAAAGACTCTCTGATGCTTAAGTCAGATATTTATTCTTGAGATTTAGTAGCAAAGATTAAGCTTTTCTCTTGCTTATAAATTTTTGTGTATCTCTCTATGTCTATTTTAGGCAGACGCATGACTCATATATATATATATAGTCTTGTAATTGAGAACCTTCTGGCTCTCAATCCCAAGATCGAGTACATTTTCTCATTATGACTTACTCCAGAAATCACGGGCAGTGGTTACCGTGATTTCCCTTGCATCGTCGTGACCTGTTTTCCGCTGTCCTCTATGGCTCGAGCCTGGTGGGAATGAGACTTTGATAGACCGCTATCCTATCAGGACGGTCTGCCCAATGCGCACACAACCCAGGATTACATTAAATGCCCTGTCTGGGTCTGGAGTAGCGCGCTGCCTCCAATGATCTTCTGGCGGAAGACCCTCGAGGCTCCTGACCCCTAGCTATCGAGGTAAGAATTAGATTGGGCCGAACCCGTCCAGGGTCTGGGATGGGTTCGGCCTTAGCCTCCGACAACCCACGGACCTATATGGTATCATGTGCGACTTGTGTGACTTTTAAGCGGTCCTTCTGGACACGCTTCGGTCAGTGTGCCCCCTGCCACCTGTTCTGCCACTTAACCGTCCACGTGGT
This sequence comes from Parasponia andersonii, assembly GCA_002914805.1. Classification (NCBI taxonomy): domain Eukaryota; kingdom Viridiplantae; phylum Streptophyta; class Magnoliopsida; order Rosales; family Cannabaceae; genus Trema; species Trema andersonii. The sequence goes on from JXTB01000004.1 coordinate 138,508, forward strand.
ACACGATCTAGGAATGGGCCCCACAACTACCTCTATTTTCCTATTTGATGGATGTGCTATCGCATCCATCAAGTGGGGAAATCGTGCCTCCAGTCTGCCAATTCGAAGGGTACGCGTGGCACATTACTGTCATTATTCCCCAATTACGGATATTGGTGCACGCCAACTAGTGTCATGATTTTTTCAAATTTTGAAATTCTAACGCTTCTGATTTCCTCGCACTGTTCTCCTCTAGGAAAAATTCTTCAGCTTCTCCTATATGAAAACTGCACTTGCGCTCATTTCTTACTTTACCAAAATTCCCAAGTGCTCCTGCTTCCTTTCTTTCAAAATTTTTGGCCTTCTCAATTCTTAGGGTTCTTGAGACTTTTGCCCTCTTCGATCGCATCCATGATAATGGCTCCGAACCAAAGTCAGAAGCTCTGCCCATTCACGGATTCCGAGTTGGGCTCATTAAGGAGGTAGCTCTACTTCCCTAGCAGAGTCACCTTGCAAAGGGTCGAGAGCCCAGTAGACTGGTACCTTCGCCTCTCTGTCCCCGAAGGCTCCATCGTCCTGGGGAGGAAACACCTAGAATAGCTGTGGTTTTCCCTTCCTCCCATAGTCTACTAGTTCTTTAGCCTGACGGAGATTCACCCGATGCAGTTGAACGCCAACGGGGTCATGATCCTGATGGGACTCTCTGCTCTGTCGGTCCTCCTCGACGTGCATATCAATTTGGAGGTAGTCTTCTATGCCTACAAGCTTACCCTCATCCCCAAAAGGAGCTCTTACTCTACTTTCTACCTCCAGTTGTTTCTGGGCCGCCATGTTTTTTGGGGTCTGCCAAGGTCGGATAAGTAGTGGGATTCTTACTCCAGGCTATACGCCGTCGGAGGGGCGTGATGCTCTCCCTGGGTGAATAGGGAGCGCTTCCAAATTCCCCCATTTTATCTGCAAAGTAAGTACAGAGTCACGCTTTGGTTTCTAGGTCTGTGTGAGCTTTGCCTATTTTTACTCATGATATCTAGCTTTGTGCAGCCTCTGTGGAGGAAAACAGGTTCGAGCCATGGCTATCGGCAAGGTGGCTAAAGGAGCTGGAGGTGGTCATCGTCTTTGGATCCTTTAGGGATTGCCGACATATTCAGCCCCATCCGAGCACATTGGTCAAGACAAGACCGAAAAATTACAGCCAGGCGGGTCTCCAAGGGAGGTGGCAGTCGAGGCGGCTGGAGTGGTGTCAGTTGCAGGGGCTCCTTCTGCCAAGGGTGCGCCACCTCTAGCTATCGCCGACGGTGCACTTGGGGATGCCCTGCTTTCTACCGCCCCACCTCTGCCACTTTGGGAGCGTTAAAATAAGCTATTGGAGTGCATTTGGTGGGGAGAAAAGGTGTCCTCGTGGTCGGCAGGGTGGAGTCATGTTCCTCGATCGCGGATGATGCCCAGGGTGAGGTTCCAGCCGTGCAGTTCGAGCTAGAGGCACTCTCCCTAGAGAATGTAGGGCTTATTACTGGCCGCAACATTGTGCAAGTTTGGCTCGTTTGGCCGTCATCTCTATGTTTTCGGCATCTTTGCTGAACACTGACTCCCTTTTTTTATATTCTTCAACTAGCTGCCGTCCAGTCTTTCTATTCCTCTCGTGTCGATGAGCTGACTGAGCAGCTAAATGCCTGTGCTGTGTCGGCCGAGCGGAGTGAGGTTACCCTTGCCGCGTTGAGGGCGGACTTTAACCTATATCGGAGCCTGAATGAGGCTAGGGTTAATAGCGTAATGGCCCACACTATGAGCGTTGAGAGGGCCAGATGTGAAGAGCTGGTTACCAAGTTGACCAAGGCAGAGGGGAAGATTTAGTCTCTCGAAACTGAGGTTCCGGGTCTGCGCTCAGAGGCCGAGGCTACCAGGTTGGCCCAGATTGAGCTCAAGTTCAAGGAGCAGGAGCTATAAAGCGTAGGGGTTGAGATGGGGCTGGCTTTCATCGCTCATGATAGAGCCATTGACGAGGCTAAGGAGGCGAGGAAAGTCGAGGCGAAAGCCAAGTTAGAGGCCCATTCCCTACAGCTTAGACCCAACTAGTCCAACGAGGTAATCCGACATCTCTATTTGGATCATTGTAAACTGATAGAAGCTCACGTGGAGCTGTCTTGCAAGCATGGCAAAGATCTCACTGATATTAACACTCTTTTGATCGACTTGTCGTAGCGGCAAGTGGAATTGAGGCTAACAGTGCTAAGAGATAGGTTGGCAGACGCAGAGAAGCTGAAGATAAGGTACCAAAGGCAGGTGGACATCCTCCCCACGAAGAGCTATAAGTCTAGCTGGGAGAACAGGGAATTTGAATGCCACACAAAGATGGTGATGCCAAACCAGTTCGATGAGTAGAAGGGTGTCGAAAAGGGCCATTATTCTGTCAGGTACTACATGCAGCAGTTAGGGGACGAGATTAGCATCGTGTACCCTACTGATATATTGAAGATGCTTGACGAAGAGAATGACAGGCCCTCCATATCTGCCTCAACCGCCAAAGAGATAGTGCCTACTTCTAGTCTGTCAGAACGAGCCATGGAGGTTCCTGAGGGTCAGCTTAGTCCTGACGCTTCAACTGGCAGAGGGTCAAGTACGGTCGTCCTGTTTAGCGATGTCTCTAAACCCGATATGCCATTCCCTACCGAGGCCGGGCTAAGTGTTGAAGCTAGCGTCTCTACCCCCATTGGAGGTAATTAGGGACCTTTCTCTTTTGTGTACTTGTAAAATACTGACTGTGCAGTGTAGAGCTGACCCTCGTTGCAAATATCTGCTTAAATAATAAAAACAACATACTTTTCTCACGTTTATTCTGTTTTTCTTTTTCTGTTGCCCGCATTTGTGGTCAGGGTCAGATATCATATATGATGCCGTTCCATTGTCGGCAGTTTAGCCGACCTCTGGGTCTAGCCCAATCGTATATGATTTAGAGTTATTAGTAAATTCTCCCTGTGCTATGACTGACAAGATTAGCTCCAGAGATCGAGGTGTGATTTCTGACTCGTCCGGCTTTGAGGATGTATAATTACTGTTATGACTTGTCTTAGCAGAATTTGATCCGCACGTATGGCTAGACTTCTTCGACCCTAAATGGGAACATGCCAGGAACCAGCTCTAGGGATTGGTTGACTCTTGCTTGGATCCATCGTTGCAGAAGAAAAGGCCTGGGCTCAGCTCTCATCGGGAGCAAATAGGGCATTATCACTCTAACATATCCTTGCGAGTCCGTCCAAGACCTACTCCCGAAAAATAGAGACATTGGGTCTGTGTCTTTATCGATCACGCATTCTGTAATTTAAGCAATAATAAACAGAATTTAGTTTTAATTTCTGTCTTCGTGTTTGGTCTTATCTGGGCCTGCTTCCAATAGGCAGACCCTATAGGTTCTACTTCCAAGGGGTATATTCTAGCCCCGTTTACTCAGTCCATGCGTAGCTAAGGTGCTCTCCGGAGAAGGCCTACTTCCAACGGGTAGACCCTAGACCCGTTTACCTTTGGCCTACATGTGGCTAAGGTGCACCCTCGGGAAGGTCTGATCACTCAATTCTTTCCCATCGTGCAAGTGTTTCTCGAGGGTCGGCGGCAAGTTTTTGTTGCACGGCTGTCGCCCTTCGTACGTCCTCTCGGTTCATCAGCAAGTATTTTATTGCACAGCTTATTCCTCCTCGTATGTTTTCTCAGGCTATCGGCAAGTATTTTATTGTGCAATATGATCCCTATAGTACGATCTTTATTGAGGTCTACTGGCAAGCATTCTATCGCATAGCTCGTTCCTCCTCGTACGTTTTCTCGGGGCATCGGCAAGCATTTTATTGCACGATGTGTTTCCTATAGTACGATCTTTGTCGAGGTCTGCTGGTAAGCATTCTATTGCACAGCTCGTTCCTCCTTGTATGTTTTCTCGGGCCATCGGCAAGCATTTTATTGTGCTATGTGATTCCCATAGTACGATATTTGTTGAGGTTTGCTGGTAAGAATTCTATCGCACAGCTCGTTCCTCCTCGTACGTTTTCTCGGGCCATCAGCAAGCATTTTATTGCGTGATGTGATTCCCATAGTACGATCTTTGTTGAGGTCTGCTGGCAAGCATTCTATTGCACAACTTGTTCCTCCTCGTACATTTTCTGGGCCATCAGCAAGCATTTTATTGTGCGATGTGATTCCCATAGTACGACCTTTATTTGCGTGAATAGTTCAAGGGGTCTGGCACTAGGAACAGACCCTTTTATATAGCAAACTAATGGATAAACTGTGTAGCATACATCTTGATTTGTTTTGGAATCAGGCTATTTAATAATACAGGCATTTACATGTGTCTCACAAGTGGTATATCTTCAAGTGCTGGGCATTCCACGTGTTAGGTAGGCTCTTCCCGATCTTGAATTCTTTTAGGACGTATGTGCCATTGTCAAGCACTTTGATTACCTTGTAGGGTCCGACCCAGTTAAAATCTAGCTTCGAGGAATTTCCTGTTCTGACCTTCAGGACCCAATCTCTAGCGTTAGACCGACGAGCATTGACTTTCTTTGCGTAATAAGACCTGGCTTGCTGGTGATACAAGACCAGATGGATTAGAGTTATGTCTCTTATTTCTTCAAGGAGGTCCGTGTTGCGGCTTAGCTACTGCATGTTCAATAAGGCGTCTCTTACTACTTCTGAGCGAAGGGTCAGGAGGCCAATTTCGGCCGGGATCACAACCTCTGACTCGTAGACCATGGCGAACGGTGTCCTTCTCGTTGATCTCCACTCCGTAGTTTGGTGGGCTAACACGACGGCCGATAGTTCTTCTAACCACCTTCCTTTAGCCTCCTGCAAGTTGTTTTTACTATTGTTGAATATGGCCTTGTTTGTTGTCTCCACTTGGCCATTCCCCTGAGGGTAGTTTACAGATGAGAAGCTGAGCTTTATATCATACGAGTCACACATCTCCTTAAGCTTGGCATTTTGGAACTGTGTGCTATGGTCTGCATGTATCTTTTTTGGGATTCTGTACCGGCAGATTATGTTTTTCCAAATAAAGTTTATCGTGTTTGCCTTATTGACGGTTGCATAGGCTTCAACTTCCCCCCATTTGGTGAAATAGTCGGTGGCCAGTAAAACATATCTTCCCTTGGGGCTTCTAGGGAGCTCTTCGACGATGTCAAGACCCCACTTAGCGAAGGGCCAAGGAGTTATGCTTGAATGGAGCTCATCCGTAGGTTGGTATTTCAAAGGGGCGAACCTCTGGCACTTATCACATTTCTTGACAAACTGGGCCACCTCAGTCATCATGTAGGGCTAGAAGTATCTAGCCATTAAGGCCCTGTGGGCGAGGCTACGCCGCCAGAGTGGTTGCCACACTCCCTCATGAATTTCCTACATCAGTTTCTACGCCTCAATGGGGACTATGCACTTCAGCATCGGTCCCATTATTGATCTTCTGTACAGTCGGCCCCCCACGATCGAGTATTGGGCAGCCTTTAGTCTGATCGACCTTGCTTTTTGGGGGTCTGTGGGCAGGTTTCTCGACACCAGGTATTGGGTGATGGGTCTCATCCAGCCTTTGTCTTCAGAGTCGGTCGGTGACGTGTGGGGGTCTTCAAAGGGTCTCTCGTGTATTCGCCTTCTAGCAGAATCTCCGTGTGTTTGGTCGTCCCCCCGACTGACGCGCTTCTAGCTAGCTCGTCGGCCTTTTGGTTAATCTCCCTGGGTATCTGTTCAATATCGAAGTTGCTAACGTGGGCTTTCTCCCCTATTACCCTAGAGAAGTACCTGTGTAATCTTGGCTCCTTTGCTTCGAAGTCTCCCCTGACCTGACCCATGATCAGCTGCGAGTCAGTCTTTACTGCGATGTTCTCTACTCCGAAGTGTAGAGCTAGCTCAAGACCTTACAGTAACGCCTCGTACTCTGCCTCATTATTCGTTACCTGGAAACCAAGTCTCAAGGATTTCTCTACCCTGATTTCTGCTGGGGTCTGCAGGACTATCCCGATACCTGACCCCGAGATGTTCGTGGATTCGTCAGTATTGAGGGTCCAGCTTGAAAGGATGTGAACTAGAGGCATCTGTGGCGGGTCGCGTGGATTACCGAAGGACTGGATTTCTACTAGGAAGTCTAGCATGACTTGCCCTTTCTTCGCCACTTGAGGCTGATACTCAATGTCGTATATTCCCAGCTTGATGGCCCATTTGGTCAGTTGTTCCGATAGGTCCAGTTTGGCCAAGATTTGCTAGATGGGGAAGTCCGTATACACTATAATCAAGTGTGCCTCGAAATACTGCCATAGTCTCTTTTTAGCATTGACCAGAGCGAGAACCAGTTTCTCTGTCATACTGTATCGTGTCTCGGCGTCCAGGAGTATGTGGCTTGCGTAGAACACTGGCTTCTACTTGCTGTCCTCCTCGACGAACAAGATGGCGCTGATCACTACCTCGGACACTGCCAAATAAGCATATAGGCGCTGCCCCTCTGCTAGGGAAGCCAAGACAGGCGGGTGACTCAAATACAGTTTGAGCTATGTCAGTGAGTGGTGGAGATGACTTTGCAGGTCACGGCTTCATCCCTAGTTTCCAGAGCCATCTTCTGTTGGAAGTGATATATGTGGTCGAGGGGGTCGGTCTTTCTCTCAAACGGTCTGAAAGTCAGGTTCGTGAAGTCCTTCAGCTTGGGTTCTAGCTTGATCCAATTGGCGAAGGCCGTTCAGTTGACCCCATACACGGTCTGTTCTACCAGATCGTCAGGGGTCTGGCTATGGTGTGCCCCGATCTTCTTACCCAGCTCCGCTGTTATCTCCTATTTCCAGTCGGGAAGCGCACCTTCTAGGCTCTTCTGGTGTCGTCCGTCCACTACCGTTCCCACCCAAAAAGGTCTTGTCTGACTTTGTCGCTCCCCTTGCATCTGCGATCTGGATGGGGCAGGGACATCCCTTGGCGTTTGCTGACCCCTAGACTCTTGCTGGACCTCCTCGTCAAAGTCCTCCCTTCGCCCACTCCTAGCCTCGCTTGCCAACAGCCCTTCAAGGCGGGCGTTATCTCTGCGACTTCATCTTTTAAACCCAGGACAGCCTCATAGGCTATCTCCATCTTCCTGTTTGCTTCTGTCAAAGTGGTGAGCATTTGGCCCAGCTTTTGTTCCAGACTAGGTCGTGCTTCCGTGGAGCTTTCTTCAGCATTAGGACATGTGCTTCTTATCATCATTCTTGAGGGTGCCATCCAATATTGTATGGATTCTTGTTCGGGGAGGGCGCTTTCGTGAGGCTCTTGCTCTTTCTCTTGCGCCCTAGTTCCCACAGACAGTGCCAAACTATTGGTGCAGTTCTTACCAACTATTCACGTGTCTCCGAATTACTGATGCTATACCTATCAACTATCCACGTATCCTCACAATCCCAGAGTTCTTTTGACTTCAAGTTGGATCAGAAAGGTAGGGGTGGCCACCTGTAAAAGCTCTCCGATCCTTAAGTCAGATATTTACTCCTGAGATTCAGTAGCAAAGATTAAGCTTTTCTTTTGCTTATAATTTTTTGTATATCTCTTTGTTCCCATTTCAGGGGAACGCATGGCTCATATATATATAGTCCTGGAACTAAGAACCTTCTGGCTCTCAATCCCAGGATCGTATACCTTTTCTCATCATGACTTACTCCAGAAATCACGGGTTGTGGTTACTATAATTTCCATTGTATCGTCGTGACCTACTTTCTGCCGTCCCCTACGGCTCGAGCCTAGTGGGGACGAGACTTTGACAGACTGCTGTCCTGTCAAGATGGTCTGCCCAATGCGCACACCTACCCAGGATTGCATTAAATACCCTGTCTGGGTCTGGAGTAGCGCGCTGCCTCCAATGATCTTCTGGTGGAAGACCACAAGGTTCCTGACCTCCTGCTATCGAGGTAAGAATTAGATTGGGCCAAACCTATCCAGGGTCTAGAATGGGTTCAGCCCTAGCCTCCGACAACCCATGGGCCCATCTGGTATCACGTCCGACTCGTGTGGCTTTTAAACGGTCGTCCTGGACATGCATTTAATGGTGTGCCCCTGCCACCTATTCCGCCACTTAACCATCCATGTGATACACGATCTAGGAACAGGCCCCACANTAAATATTGTACAATATTGTTAAGCTGGTAAAATACATTGACATACATTATCTACAGGAGTTTGCTTCAATGAGTACTAGAAGATATCTCATTCTAGCTCATTTCGAAGAGGAAATGAGAAAATCACGGGAGAAGAATGCACTCGATCTTGTATTGGAAGTGGAAGAATCTCGCAACTCAAAATAAAACTGTGATGTTTAGTAATTTTAAGGGTATATAAAGATAAATAAAGAATTTGTAAAAATTCGGATGAAACTAACTATATAAAAAGGATTCCATCTTTAGATTAAATTATTAAGAAATATGCGCCACAAAATATAGTTAAGTTGTACAAAATCTTGGTTTGATAAAAACTTTAATGTTGATTAAAATAAAGTTCGCAAACCTTGAGTCAAAAAGTCCAAAAATTAATTTACAAGTTAATCAAAATTCCAAGTACTTAAAATTTTGAAAGTATACTCCTTAGAAATCATAGTGTCCTATTTATACACTAAATCCTCAAGTAGTAATAAATATATCTTCATATATTCACTTAGTTGGAATAACAAACTTGGCTAAACAGTTAGACATAGAGAAATAGTGAGATAAAGAAAGGTACCAACCAAAAAGGAATAAGACTACCAGCGTAAGCCAAGCAACTTGACGAGCCAATGAGGCGACTAAGTCGATTAAACAATCACCTGAAAGGGAGAAAAGTAAAAGAGGTGAGCTTAAAAGCTCAGTAAAGAATCTGTTACCTCGTTTAAAAACCTTTTTAGTGATGAAAAATCCTTATATAGTTAGTTTAATCCAAAACACCTTTGCAAAACCATATATGTATATATACATAAAAGATCTCCAAAGTCGATAGTCCGTATACACATACATATATATAGATATATAGAAAGCATGATATCTGAAAACCAATCAATCCACAAACACATGACACAAATCTACTCATATCTAGGAGTTCACCATCTCTCATTAATGGAAACCAAAGTGTTGCACTATATGTGCCATACAGCCTGCCTAACACCTAGCCTATAACCGGAGGAGATACCCGTGTATCACCTACCAAATCTAGAGGGGTAACCACATTGCCTACACTTGTGAAATAGGGAGGTAATCAGAAGAAATATCCCATATGGGTTCATGGACTCTGCACCGTCAGTAGGGCTGCATCACCATACTGTAAAAATTCCATGATACTAACCTAGGACTCATGTGTGATCCTATGACACATGTACTTTGAACTGATCTGTAAAAGTAACCATGTAGTAATTTAAGTTCAAATGATGCTATGTTTTTAATAAAATAATTAATTAAATTTTATAGAAAAATAGGCAGCATAATAACCCTATTTTAATATATCCAAAAATAACCTGCACTAAAACAGTTCCAGAGTAATCCAATGTATATAATACAATTTATTCCATCACATATGTCCCAAAACAATTCAAAAATCACATTTGTCATCATGTGTTACAGAAAATAAGTTTTATTTAAAAACGTTGAAAAGCCTATCTCACTAGAATAGCGATATCACGCTATTGGAACCTCGAGATGCCGATTGGACAATCGTTCAGAAGGACGGGAACTAATTCCACGCCCTCGATCACTCACTTGGGAAAAACCAACTTCTCAACGAAGCTTCAAATCAATGTAGGGACCTCTCCATTGAATTCCTAATATTTAAGATAGCTAAGTTAGAGGTATGACTCGACCAATTTGGGTCCAGATTGACATCGGATCGGTGGCACACAAAACTAGACAAATTTAAGCTGTTAGATATTGATTTTCGTATCGGTCACTAAATATATATGTATATATATATATATATATCAAATTTCTCCATTTTCTGAGTACATTCCAAAAATGACAACAAAAATAGACAATAAAAATACAATCAAGTACAAATCGAGAGTATGAATAAGATTGTAAGGAATAGTCACTAAAAGTGTAGTGAATACTCGACTATAGAATTTAAGAGTATTAACCGAACACTAATTAATAAAAACGTGTGCAATTGAGACTCTTCACTTGGCATCAAAATCCTACCATCATACTAACCCGCACAATGGTATAGGTTAAAGATGCACCTGAAAAGATACAAAATTATAAAATAGCCCAACAGTAGGTACAAGAATCGTAACACCTATAATTGGAAATGATAACCTCATGTATATGAGTGATCAAAAGATAACAATGATAACCATGGCTGAAAGTCGAGAACACAGGACTCTGAACACTGATTGTAGAGCACTAAACTAGAACAACAAACCAAATGTCAGATATAAGAATATCGTCCCTCTGATCAAATTAGATCAATAATCTTCTGGGACATATCTATTTGTCTGTAGCTAGAACTTGGACCTACACATTCTTCGAGTCAATGACTCTAATAAGAGTCCTTTCAAGTACAGAACATAACCGAATAAAGTTTAAGACAAAGAACAAAGATCCTTGTGTTACACCACACAAGATAAATGAGTTTGGAGATTGAAGATGACCACGAGGGTGTAATGGCTCACAACTATTTTTTGTTCACCGATTAGCGCGAGGAATAACACAAAACACAAACAATTTCTAGTTAAATGCATGACTAAAACAACCAAACTGGAAATCACCAACGCAAAACATTAGTGCAAACCTCATCTCAAATGCAAGCATCCAAACGTAAGAAATTTCAAACCTTTTATCCAGTGAAAAGCCTCATCTAAGAAAACCAAAGCGATGTGATCCAAAGACTCTATAAGTCTTTGATATAAAGAAAAACTCTATAGACACAATCCAATGTCCTAGAAATATGCATATAACTAAAATCGACATTTAATGTCCCAGAAATAAGGTTCTAACAGGATAAGCTGTCCGGTACCATTCTCGAGTGATGCATGTTTCCATGAAATCTCATTTCAATTTTTAATGAAAATAATTTCGAAAACATTTTTGAAAACATTTGATGTAAAAAGTGTTAGGGCCTAGAAGTACTATACTAGTTCAGAATATGATTTCTCCCTAGCCAAAAGTAAACCAAACCTGAACTTTGAGAACCTTTTACAATATAGAAGTAGAGTCTAACGACTCTTAAAATAAAATCCAAGAGTAATCTCACTCTTATTTATCGTCATTTATACAACAACACCCATGCTATATATAATTTAAACCAAATAAGAGCATTAGATTCAACTTAACATCAACATTTGGAAAAAGTTTGTATTCCATGCATGTATGAAGAAAATCTCTAAAAGTTATAAGTATTAACTTAAAGATGAGTTATACATGATAGCCGTTTAATAAAACTAACAATGAATGCATGAAAAAGACACTAGTTGTTCTCCATAGCCAACAAAACAAAAATTTATTACATAAATTTGGCGAAATGATAAATGTTGTTACACTTAAATCTCTATGGTCGATTTTTCTTTCAAAGCTAATAAAAAATTTGGGTCCAAATCCATATCACAATCAAATATAATGGGATGTCTTTTGTAAAATTCTAAAATATTTTCCAAAGTAATCAAACAAGTTTTTTAAAAAATTTGAAGTTCACACTTTTTTTTTAAGGAAAATTTGGTAGTTTAGAAAATATTAAAGTATTAAACAATATCAAAACATTTTCTTAAAGTAGGTAAAACAAACACCAATTCTCATTTAACTCTTCAAAATATATATTAAAGTTTATGGGGATTTATACCAGGCACAAGTAACTAATTAATATACACATATGCTTCATAAATTAGAAAACCACAATCAAATCTTCAAGAAGAATATCATCTGCTAATACGCACAATTCCAAATCTATCAAATACAAAGTCAAGGCATGTAACTCAGTGCTATTCATTGACTTGAAAATCAAAATTTCATCCTTCTCCCAAGTTTTTCCCAACCCGAGGGAGATTGGTCAAAACCAATCACACAATGCCCAAAAATCTGATCAAAACAAATCCTGTATAGTCTAATGCAACTTGTTCACTCCGTAGGAAATTGCGCTAGCATGAATCACTATGACTTAATAACCCAATGAACATCAAGAGACTATGCATGAACCAACAAAATAAACCACATCAAAAAAAAACATAAAAGAACGTGCAATTTGGACCATCGAATGCACAAGGCACAAGTAACAAGATTCATAGAATTTAAATCAAAATTCCATACTCATATATTTATATCAATTTCCATTTTCTAAGCAATACATTCTAGAGAAAATCACAGGTACAAATCTTCAAACACACACGTGAAGCTAATAATTTCCTCTCCCTCCCCCCATATTATTTTAAATCTACACTAAAGTTTGTCAAGTAGTCAAACTAGTGAATGTTTTTATTCAAAATATTTCTTTAAGTAACTTACATTCGTTCATTTTTCAAGCATACTGGTGAAAATATTTATTAATTCTCAAATCAAGTATTAAGTAAGGTCTGAAAAAGGTTTAGTAATCAATTAAGTCCAAAAATTAAATAAGGTATTTAAAAAGTTTGATTTATGTATATATATTTATAAAAACAAATTAGATTGGTCTAAAGGTCTTTTAAATCAATACTACTAAATGTAATATAAAATCATACTAGTATATAAATAGATTGGTAGCTTTGCAAAGTTTAGTCTCAATATGGCATATTAATTTAAAATATTGTTTCCTTTGAAAAAGTATACCCATTTTACCCAACCAATGCTCAAGTTTAAAATATTCATGATCTCTTTGAAAATAAACATGTCACTTCGATCAAAAGCAAATGTCTATGTCAATCAAAATGATAATTGTTGGCTTGGCATTTTCAAAAGTTTCAAAACTAAATAACTTAGTTTTAAATCCAATCAAACTCTTAACAATTCAAGAATTTTCATTCAAAGAACTACAATAATAGGACTAGATGAAACTAGAAAAATGCAATTATCATGGTTAAACAATACCTCAAAATATCAGACTATTCACTTAATTAACGAGCATGCTATGTAAGAAGTACCACCAATACAAACACTCACACATAGAATCAAGTCACAGTGTATCCAAATCAAGTGATAATGGAAACTAGGTTATTGGTACTATGAGTGCCATACAGCTTGTCTACCAAATCTGGAGGGGTAACCATATTGCCTATGCCTATTAAATAGAGAGGTAACTAGAAGAAATACCCCGGAAAGGTTCACGAACTCTGCACCATCGGTGGGGCCGTAACGCCATACTGTAAAAATCCTATGATGTTAACATGAGACTTATATGTGATCATATGACACATGTACGTTGAACTAATGTATAAAAGTAACCATGCAGTAATTTAAGTTCAATTGATGTTCTAGTTTTTAATAAAATAGTTAATTAAAATTTATAGAAAAATGGGCAGCATAACAACCTTATTTTAACATATCCAAAAATAATTTACACTCAAAAAAGTCCTAAAACAATCCAATATATATAATACAATTCAATTCCATCATATATATCCCAAAAAAAATTCAAAAATCACATTTGCAGAAAATAAGTTTTATTCAAAAACATTGAAAAGTAGAGGTAACCGAATCTCTACCGCTCTAGAATAGCGATACCATGCTATTGGATCCTCGATATGCTGATTGTATGATCGTTCAGAGGGTCGGGAACTGATTTCATGCCCTTGATCGCTCACTTGGGAAAAACTAACTCCTTAACGGAGCTTCAAATGAATAAAGGGACCTAATAGCTAAGTTAGATATATGACTCGAACAATTCGGGTCCGAGCTGACACCGGATCGATGGCATACAAAACTAGACAAATCTAAGCCGTTAGATATTGATTTTCATGTCGATCACCAAATATAGTCAATATATATCAAAATTCTTTATTTTCTGAATACATTAACAAAAACACAATCTAACGATCGAATTAAAAATCAAATTTGAGCTCAAAAATAGACAAAAATGATAACTTTCATTGTGGGAAAAATGAATCATGAATTATATACCGTTACAATCCTTGTGATGAGACGAATCTAATGAGCTTGATTTGAAGTCAAATGGTAACCAGAATAATGGACGGTGACCAAAAATGTCTACATTTTTGTCTATGCCTTGAGTTGCACTCCACAAATGTCTGTTCTTATTCCATGACCTCTCTCTCTCTCTCTCTCTCTCAAACACTAATAATTGCCATACTGTTAAGACAAATTATTAACAATTTTGCGTTTTTAGTGGTTTAGTGAGTTGGGTTCCGAGTCTTATCATTGTGTTTGTGTGTATTACTCAAAACAGGATTTTTATTTGTTCTTTATTTTGTAATCTTTTTGTTGAATAGAATTTGGGATTGGATTGTCCAAAGTGACACCGAGGAGTACCATAATTAAGGAGAATTAATATACGGTACGTAATCTTATGGAGAACTCAGACATCGGAAAAAGTGTTTCTAGCTAGTGATCATTCTTTTAAATCTTTAAATTCTGATGGGATCACTTTGCAAAGGCAAACACATTTGATTTTGATAACTTAATCAAAACATTTAAGATTTTGTAAAGTGTGTAACATTTTTCCTTAACGGAGGAATCTGTTCACCCCAGTAGTTTTTCCCACCATAGAAGTGGCACCCTTGTACTTTCAACATCAAAACTGCGTTTCTTTCTAGAAATGGGAAATGGACACGTGTACGGCCCTAAAGTGATCTGGTTTAAAAGCTTCTCACCGGCAGCACACTGCTCCGATGGCCGTGAAACCGCAGCAAGGGCTTCTTAGGATAACAGCCGTTCAATGCCAACTAGCTGTGCGGGCTGATGATGGCAGGAAGGGAGGCGACGATGGGTTACTGCTGTTTCGGCAGTTTTCTATCGAGAAGGCCAAGAGGGATAGAGAAACATATGCATATATATTAATTATTTTTTTAAAAAAAAAATTTGGTCAAATGACCATTTTGTTCTTTAAAAAATTGGTTTTTACAAAGAAGTTGATAATCGAGTGTGCTCGATGAACCAAGAGAAGAGTGCTAGGCCGAGTGCGAAAAGAGAAAGGCGAGAAGAGGTAGATGAAGATCATGATCATGCGATCGAGAGAAAGAAAGGGATGATGATTTAATTGTTGTGGTAAAGAAGGCAAAGCTCATTTTGACTGATGAAGTGCATAACAAATTCTTGCAAGCTATTGAAGTACTTGGTATTGATGGTAAGAAATTAAGAATAACATGATCTTTTGTTTGGTTTGTGCTTTCTAGAATCATATATATATATATATATATATATATATATCTATATTCTACTTTTGGCATATTTTGAGGTAAAAATCTTATAATTTCAAGTTAAAAGCTAGATTTGTTAACTTCTCGATATATATAACCATGAAATTAGACACTAGATTTTGTTATGACAGTCAATTTTTTTAGCACATATTTTACAGATTTGACTTAATGAATATCGAATTCTGTGAAAAGTAAAACGAGGGTACTTATTCTAATTGCACCTTCTGGTATATAGTTCTTATAGTATATTACCGGATAATGATTATGGATTAAATTAGGTGCTCATCCTAAGGAAATACTCCAGCACATGGATGTCCCTGGATTGACAAAAGAAAAAGTTTCAAGCCATTTACAGGTTTGTTTTCTTTAATTAGTTATGAGTGAAATAGATCATCCATTTGAACCGTTTCATGTAGGACTAGTTTATAGATATTAATCCTTGAATATTTATAAAGATATATGTAAAACTCCTTAAAATAATCAAGGGTATTACAGTCTTTTGGCCAAATTTAAATTTTTACACTTGAAAAAAAATCGAATGTTAAATGAATTTGGACGGAATTTTGGTCTAGATTTATTGGGGTTTAAGTATGAAGAAAGTTTAAAAATTCGGGTCAAAGTATAATTACTTAAGGGCATTTTTAAGAAGATTTTAGAAAATTAGATCCAAGTGCAAATAGCAAAATAATGTCCAATTAACTAGAAACTGACACGTGGTGCTATAGTTTCAAAAAATTGCCCATAAGTCCTTCATATTTCCCTTCTTCTCCCACGAGGCCCCACTAATGCATCCCCACTACCGCTCCTCCGTCGGTAGTCGTTAAAGCCCACCACCACCAGAAAACGACGCATCATTGCCGGACGAAGAAGCCACCACCAGAAGTAGCCCTGCCAGAGCTCACGATTGCCAGAAAACAGTGAAAAATGCTGCAGGTATTTTGCTCGCTAGATATGATTATGATTGCCATTCGCCGCAAAACTAGTTGCTGTGAACTCCTCTCCTCACGAGCAATCTCGTGGTAGGTTTCTCATTTCTCAATTTTGCTCCGTTTTATTTTAATTTCATTCAATATATTAATTTTACTTTTTATTTTTTCTTTTTTAAACATTACATCCGATCCTTGTTTCTAAACAAGTTCGTGTATGAAATACTTACATGTGTAAAATAATATATATATATATATATATATATATATATATATATTGATTATGTTTTGAAACGAGCACGAAACCAAAATCAGATGGCTCAGATTTTCCTCGATTTGTGTGTCATAAGGCTCGGCTCTAAATTAAACAAATTATATGTTTAACCTAGCATTTGTGAGTACTCTAAATTCAGTGATAAAGTCCATTTCTTGATTTGAAGCTTTGTTTAAAAATGTTTTTTAATCAAGAAATCAAAGGTTCAAAAATGACACTCGGTCCTCCAAATGATACCCAAATGACGCCAAACTTTCTCCACATAGGTAGGGATTCAATTACTTGATCTTCAAATTGGTTTAATTTTTCTTTCCACATATTTGGAATAGATATGGAATTTCATGAAATAATTCATAAAAATATGATTTAGGCCTCTTTTGACCTTAATTGAGATATAAATTACTTGGGATGCACATCACACTGGTTGGCGTATCATATATAATGTTTTGGAACTATTTTCTGTAGGAAATTGGATTTTTAGGTTTTGATAAAAAAAAAGACTGTTATAATACTGAAATTTTTAGGAAATCCCAAACGATTGAAGAACTCAGTTTTGAGGACTAAAAGTGGTTTGATTAAAGAATACAACATGGTTATTTTGAGATTTTGTAGAAATAATGCACCATCTTATTCTGTCATTCATATAATATTTGTATACATTCACACACTTACGATACCTAACATTGGGTGATCGGACTTAAATGGCATACATTGGATGATCGGACTTATGATGCCCCTTATCGGTTAATCAGACTTACAATGCCCTAGATTGGGCGATCGGACTTATAGCGTCTCTTTAGGTGGCTTGGACTTACGAGTGATCTATTATGATATTTCAGACATCATGATTGCATACATAGTTATATGTTGGCTTGAAAAGATAGGTACTGATTTTTGGTGAACAATATTCAATGGTTTGGAATATTCAAATTATTGGACTATGACTTCCACTTGAATTTTATGAAGTGTTTTAGGTAGACAACTAACCATGTAGGACCTTCAGTGGGAGTATATTTTTTATGTATAAAAACTTGTAATCGTTTTTCTACTGAGTATTAGCTCACTCCCTTCCTCCCCTCAGGTGGCACTCAGTGTGATTTGGAATAGAGAAACTTGATCGAGGTAGTGCAGAATAACTAATTTGTCTTTGTTTTGGTAATTTTTATGAGGCTTGTGAAATATTTAGATTTGAATGGGAATTGGGGTTTCGTTAAACATTATGAACTAGTATGTGAGATTTGGACGTGGTTTGTATTACTTATATCTGTATTTGAGTGTGAGATAATTTATGATGCAAGACTATTAAAATAAATGTTTTTAAATATAGTCTTTGTTTAATGAGTGAAGCATAACTATGGTATTTTACTTTCATTTAAATATTTTATTGAGGCTAGTTTGAAAAAGAGTTCCTAGGGCAAATTTTTAAATTAATTAAGTCATTAATTTTAATATTTTCGGTATTTCTATTTTATGAAATACCCATTCTACTATTGACCCCGGCCTCGGGTTGTGACAAAAAATTTTGTACTAGAGTACAGTTTTAATTTAAAATACTTGGAGTGTGTCACTCATTAAGCTAGACTGAATGTATTGTCATGATCTTGCTAATATGTTGGACATATTGGAATACAGATCGAGAAAATGCCTCCAAGAAGAAGAGTGCCTCAACCTAAGAGAGAACAAGACGCTCCTCCATGACAAGACCCGATGCTCTTCAGCAAGCTATGCAGAGGATACCTAGTCTTATGACAAGACTAATTGCTGAAAACAACCGATCTAAAAACCTTATGGACTTTACTAAGCTAAACCCATCGAAATTCTATGGAGAACACGATTCTATAACTGCACTGAGATGGCCTAGAGAAGTTCAAAATAAATTTGATACTTTGGCAGTACCAGCAGAGTTTATAGTGGGCTTTGCAATGTACTTACTTCAAGATGTTGAGGATCATTAGTAGAATACTATCAAGTTGACACATGACACTACCACTACGACTTGGGAATAGTTTGATGAACTATTTAGAGACAATATACCAATGGTGACCATGTGAATGAGATGCTGAATCAGTACAACAATTTTCCTAAAGGGAGTATGACTGTTGATGAGTACTATGCAAGGTTTGTGGAACTTTTCCAATATCCCCATACACTGGGAAACTATTTGAGACTTTAAGTGGTTTATTTCAAAACTAACTTAAGGCCAGAGATTCGCACCAAACTTGAGTCATTTCCAATTACTACCCTTATTGAGGCCTATGGTATAGCTCAGAGAATTGAAGCTACACTGATTAATGATAGAGGAACCACTGGTGGATATAAAGGGAAAGGTAATGATCGAAAAATAAAAAAAGGTTGATGGCAAGGATAAGGTTCATAAAGTAGTAGACACAGTGGCAATTTTGTTTTAACAAGAAGTGGACATTTTACTCCATATTTCTACCACTACTACGATCAATAGGGCCATTTTAGAAGAAATTGCCCCCAACTTTTATAGACCCCTCCATTGACCACTAGAGGACCACAAGGAAGTCAAGTAGCTTCGGCATCTATCCATAGTCAGCAAACTAAGCTTGCTAATTTCCAGAACTCAGCTTTGACTTTCAACTCTCCTATTTAACACCAATATCGTTCTCAGGGTTTTATATTCACCACAGGGTGCCTGACCTTTCAGGCATCTAGAACACAAAGAAGTTATGGACAGTCCTATAGTAGTACTCCTAGATCTAGTAGTAGTCATCTGAGAAGAGTTAGAGGAAATAAAGGAAAGAGAAAAGCTCAAACTTATGCATTCATCGAGACAGATGGATATGATCAACTTTACCACTCTTGGGCTCATGTGTTATTTGATACTAGTGCATTGCATTCTTTCATATCTATGTTATTTGCTAGCATGTTGGGTTTGAAATCTAAAACTTTTGATCCTGCTTTAAATCTTGATACTCCTTGGGAAAATATCTATGGTGTGTCTACTATATGCAACTCTTGTCTTATCGTCATTGATGGTTGTGAGTTATTAGCTAATTTGATTGTGATACCTATGAGTTAATTTGATGTGATTCTAAGGATCGATTGGTTGTTAAAATATCGACCTACAGTAGATTGTCATAGAAGAAAGGTGACTCTTCATTTTGAAGATAGTTATTCAATTGTGTATCAAGCTAGATCAAATCCAATAAGACCTACTCCTTTTCTGAGAGCATGTATTAGCGAAAGAAAGAAATTGGAATGTTATGGAAACCTATTCATCATTGATGGTGAGAGTGGAACTGCATATCAATATCCGTGGATATTGGTAGTTAGTAAGTTTCCTGATGTTTCTCTAGAGGTTTTACCTAGATTACCACCTGATAGAGAGATTGAATTCTATATTGACTTAGTTTCTAGAGCTCAACCAGTTTTTATTTCCACATATCGAATGGCTCCTACAAAGAAGACTAAACTAAGGAAACAACTAGATGACCTACTATCAAAAGGTTTTATCAAGAGTAGTGTCTCACCTTGGGATGCTCCATGTCTCTTTGCCAAGAACGCTGATGGTATACTCAGACTTTATGTTGACTACAGAAAACTAAATTAGCTGACAATAAAGAATAAATATCCTTTGCCAAGAATTGACGAGTTGTTCGACCAACTTGGTGGATCTAAATTCTTTTCAAAGATAGACTTTTGATATGGGTACCACCAATTGAGGATTCGTTAAGAAGACATACCGAAAACTATATTTAGGTCTCGATATGGTCATTTTGAGTTTTTTGTTATGTCTTTCAGATTGATAAATACATCTATAGTGTTCATGGACCTTATAAATAGGATATTTAGGCCTTATTTGGACAGATTTGTGGTTATGTTCATTGACGACATCCTGGTTTACTCTAACACTCGGGAAGAACATGCTTAACATTTAAAGATTGTGCTTCAGACTTTGACAGATCACTAGTTATTTGCCAAAAGATCGAAGTGTAATGTCTGGATGATAGAAGTTAAATTCTTGGGACATATGATTTCTCAAAATAGTATCTCAGTTGACCCGTCTAAGATAGAGTCTATTCTAGGATGGGAAAGACCAAGAAATGTTACTGAGATGCGGAGTTTCCTTGGTTGAGCTAGTTATTATCATTATTTTGTGGAGAACTTCTCGAGTATTGCATTACCTCTAACTAAGTTAACGTGAAAAGATGTAAAATTTACTTGGAATGATGAGTGAGATATAGTATTCATGGAATTGAAAGAAAAACTGACAACTACACCTATTCTGATTGTCCTTGACAGTAATGAACTATATGTAGTATACACAGACGCTTTTGATTCAGGATTAGGATGTGTTTTAATACAGAGTGGTAGAGTTGTAGCTTATACTTCTCACTAGTTGAAATTGCATGAGAAGAACTACCATACTCATGATCTAGAATTGGTAGCAGTGATCTTTGCTTTGAAGATCTGAAGATGTTATCTATATAGTGTTAAGTTTGATATCTATTCCGATCATAAGAGCTTGAAATATCTCTTCAGTCAACGTGACTTGAATTTGTGATAGAGGAGATGGATGGAATATATAAAAGACTATGATTTTAATCTTCAATATCACACTGGGAAGGAAAATATAGTAGCAGATACCTTGAGCAGTAGATCTCATGGTATACTTACTTCTTAGATACTTGAAGAGTGGAAAAATTCAGTCACTATTAGTAATTATAATTTGGAGTACTTCGAGAGAAATAACGTTGCTTATGTTAGCAATATAGTGACTACTCCTTCATTTCTTCAGATAGTTTAGCAAAGCCAATAGTAAAATCAAGAATTGAGGAAAATCTGAAATCAACTCCAATATGGTGAGCAACTAGATAGTTAGAGCATTAATAGAGAAGGCTTTGTACTTTTTAATAGAAAGTTAGTTGTAGTTAATGACACACATCTTTGAGAAACTATCTTGATTGAAGCTCATAAATCCAAGTTTGCAATATATCTCAGTAATACAAAGATGTACCAAGATTTAAAGAGGTAGTATTGCTGGAAGGGCATAAAACAGGACGTACCTACTTTTGTAGCTAAGTGTATGATCTGTCAGCAAGTCAAAGCAGAGCATTAAAGACCAGTTAGATTACTTCAACCATTGCTTATCCCAGAATGGAAATGAGATAAGATTACTATAGATTTTGTAATGGGATTGCCAAGGACTCAAAGGAAAAATGGCAGAGTCTGGGTAATTGTTGATTGAATGACTAAAACTGTCCACTTTATACTGATTCATATTAACTTTTCTCTCAACAAACTCAGTCGTCTTTATGTGGATCACATTGTTCATTTGCATAGAGTACCTTCCAATATAGTCTCTGTTAGAGATCCAAAATTTACATTCAATTTTTGGAGAGCTTTACAGAAAGCTTTAGGAATAGGATTAAATCTTAGTACAACTCATCACGCATAAACAGATGGCCAATCTGAGAGAACAATTTAGATTCTAAAGGATATGCTTCGCTTATGCATACTAGACTATGATGGAAGCTGGGATGATCACTTGTCGTTAGTGGAATTTGCATGCAACAACAGTTACTAAACTAGTTTCGGTATGAGGCATTATATGATAGACCATGCAAGTCGCCCTTGTGCTGGGCTAATGCAGAGGAGCGAATTACTCTTAGACTAGAACTGATACAAAAAACTATTGAAAAGGTCAATATGAAAAGAGAAAGACTTAAAGTTATTTAGAGTCGTCAAAAGAGCAATACAGATCCCCTAAGACGAGAAGTAGAGTTTGATATTAGTAACCAAGTATTTCTAAAAGTCACACCAAGATACGAAGTCACTGGATTTGGAGTTTAAGGAAAGTTAGCTCCAAGATATATTGGGTCATTTGTGATTATTACAAGAATTGGGCCAATAGCATATCAATTGAACTTACCACCACAGCTAGGTTATGTACATAATATCTTCTATATTTCAATGCTGAGAAAATATGTTTCTGACCCATCCCATGTAATTCAGTATGTAGAGATACCAATTCAAGAGGATGTTACTTATGAAGAACAACCAGTTCGGATAATAGGAAGAGAACTCAAAGTGCTTCACAATAGAGAAATTCGACTTGTCAAAGTTCTTTGAAATCACCACAAGGAAGAGGAAGCAACTTGGGAACTCGAGACAGAGATGTACGAAAAATATCCTCACTTATTTAATTTTTAGCTTAAGGGTGTACTTTGAGTTTATGCCTTTTAAGGAAGGAAGGATGTAAAACCCCTTAAAATATACAAGGGCACTATGGTCTTCTGACCAAATTTAAATTTTTAAATTTGAAAAAAAAATTCAAATATCAGATGAATGTGGATGGAATTGTGGTCTAGATTCATTTGGGTTTAAGTGTGAAGAAAGTTTAAAAATTGAGGTCAAAGTGAAGTTGTTTAAGGGCATTTTTTTAAAAGATTTTTAGAAAATTGGGTCCAAGTGCAAATAAGCAAAACAATACCCAACTAACCAAAAACTAACATGTGATGCTATAGTTTCAAAAAATTTCCTATAAATCCCTCATATTTCCCTTCTTCTGCCATGAGGCCCCTGCGATGCATCCCCACTGCTAGCCACTGTTGCTCCTCCTCCGACCATTATTAAAGCCCGCCATAGCCCAGAAACGATGCGCCACTGCCGAACGAAGAAGCTGCCATCGAAAGCAACCCTACTAAAGCTCACGATCACTGGCAAACGACAAAAACCGCTGCGAGTGATTTTGCTCACCAAAGACGATTCCGGCCGCAATTCGCCGTGAAACTAGTCGACGAGAACTCCTTTCCTCATGTGCAATCTTATGGTAGGTGTCTCATGTCTCAATTTTACTTTGTTTGATTTTAATTTCATTGGACAATTTTGTGTATAAATAGTTTTGGAGTTGACTTTTCAATCGAACCGTTAGATTTTGAAACTAATATCACTTTTGTAATCTACATTGAAAATGGTGAAGATGATATATATATATATATATATTGACTATATTTTGAAATGGGCACAAAAAACGAAATCAGACTGCTCAGATTTGCCTCGATTTGTGTGTCGTGGGGCTTAGTTCCAAATTGAAAATAATTGTATATCTAACCTAGTATTTTTGGGTGCTCTGAATTCAATGGTGAAGTCCGTTTCTTGATTTAAAATTTCGTTTGAAATCAAGTCTTCAAAGCAAGAAATCAATGATGCCAAACTTTCTCCATAGCCCTGTAACACCAATTGGACACTCGGTAGAAGTAGGGATTCAATTACTTGATCTTCAAATTAGTTTAATTTTGATTTCCACATATCTTGAATAAATATAAAATTTCGTGAAATAATTCATAAAAATGTGATTTATACCTGTTTTGACCTCAACTGAGATATAAATTACTTGGGATGTACATCACACTAGTTAGTATATCATAAATACTATTTTGAATTATTTTTTTTTTACAGAAAATTGGATTTTTTTGGTTTTGATTAAAAATAGTTATTATAATGCTGAAATTTTTAGGAAATCCTAAACGATTTGAGAACTCAGTTTTGAGGACTAAAAGTGGTTTGATTAAAAAATACTGCATGGTTATCTTGAGATTTTTTTAGAAATGATACACAACCTTATTCTGTCATTCATATAATATTTATATACATTCACATACTTACGATGCCCTACATTGGGTGATCAGACTTACGATGTCCCACATCAGGTGATCGGACTTACGATACCTTATATTGGGTGATCGGACTTATAGCACCTCTTTAGGTGGCTTGAACTTACGAGTGATCCACTAGAACACTTCGCACATCATGATTGCATACATAGTTATATGTTGGCTTGAAATGATCTGTACTAATTTTTGGTGAAAAGATTTACAATAGTTTGGAATATTTAACCTATTAGACTATGATTTCCACTTGAATTTTATGAATTATTTTGGGTGAACAACTAACCATTTAGGGCCCTCAATGGGAATATATTTCTTATATATAAAAACTTATAATCGTTTCTCTACTGGGCATTAGCTCACTCTCTTCTTACCCGCAGGTGGCACTCAGTGTGATTTGTACCAGAAGAACCAGATCGAAGTACTGCATAATAACTAATTTGTCTATATTTTAGTAAGTTTCTAGATAACTTGTGGAATATTTAGATTTGAATGGGAATTTGGGTTTCGTTAAACATTATAAACTAGTATGTGAGATTTGGACGTGATTTGTATTACTTATGTCTATATTTGAGTGTGAGTTGATTTGTGATGTATGACTATTAAAATAACTTATTTTAAATATGATTTTTGTTTAATCAGTGACGCATAACTGTGAGGTTTTGTTTTCATTTAAATATTTTATTGAGGTCAGTTTGAAAATTTAGAGTTTCGAGGCAAATTTTTGAATTAATTGAGTCATTTATTTTAATATTTTCGGTATTTTTATTTTATGAAATACCCATTCTGTCACTGACCCCGGCCTCAGGTCGTGACAATATATATATATATATAATTGCCAATCTAGTAGGTAATTTTTTTTAATCTATGTATAGGTATTTTTTTAGCCGTTGGATTATGATATAAAGGTGATAATAACTATAACGACGTACATGAAAAGATATACATCATTAATGCTATTTCTCTCTTTTACTTTTTAATATATAAAATATACATAATAAATTTTAATTGGCCAAAACGATACCTATGTATAAATAAAAAGGAAAAAAATACATATTAGATTGGTGCCCTATATATATATATATATATATATATATATATATATATATATATATATATATGGTTGCCAATCCAATAGGTATTTTTTTTCTTTACCTATGGGTAAGTATTTTTTTTTAGCCGTTGAATCACCATCTAATGCTGATCTAATGGCTATAATGAAGTGCATGAAAAGACGTGCATTATTAATGCTCTTTCTCTCTCTTATTTTTTATAATAAAAAAATATACATGCTAAATTTTCATTGGCCAAATTGATACCTACCCATAGATAAAAAAAAAATACCTACTGGATTGGTGCCCTATATATATATATATATAAATGTAACATATCTCTCAGATAAGTATATATCCATATACTAAACTACAATACTTAACTCTTCAAGCAAGAAGGGAGGATCAAGATTTTCTCAAGACATCAAATTAAGCATTGTTTTGTGTTAGTAATCATTTTTGTTTTTCCAAAGAAACATTAGGATTATTCATCCAATACTTTTATATTTTGACTTCTATTTTAAAGGTGAAAAGGACGGTGGAGATTTTCTTAAGTTAAATGTCTTAAGTTACTTTAATTTATTTTAATGCTTAGTATCTACTAATCAATCGGTACCTTTTTAGTTCCTCACATGTTTCACCATTAACTTTTGCAGAAATATCGTCTCTCTTTGGAAAGGAAACAAGGCGCAGTTGATCAGAAGACCATCACAACAGATTTTGCTGAATCAAGTATTTATAAGACTCATATTTTAGCAGCTAACTCTTTATAGCACTAAGTACAAGATTATCCTTATCCTATCATCATAATGCTACTTAGGAAATAATTATTACTAGTAGCTAGTATTATCATATATATAATCTCAATACTGAAAAAATAAAATGGATTTCTTTAATGTGGGCAATTCTGATTTTGGCTATATTTATTCAAAACAGATCTTCCAGACTTGGTGAATTATTGTATCAAAAATCCGAAACAAGAAGAACCACGGAAGAAACAAACTGCAGAGGATATTCAGATCAAAGAAGAACATCAAGTAATTGATTTGGAGGCTAAAATAGCGGAACTTGACAAATTGATTGATGTAGGAAAAGGCGTTTTGTTCTGTGATGTGAATTTGGACGACCAGATCTGGCCATGAAAGTACTTTAGATATTTCACTTTGCCCTGGATATACATGACAAAGTATTAATATGGTTCTTTAAATTTAATAATGGTCTATCAATATTTTATAAACTATATGTAGGCTTCTCTTATATTTCACTATAAACTCATCACATTTAGTGGTGTGTATTTCAGTATCTCTGCGACATGTGTAATATGTTCACAGGGAGTAGGTTGTTTTGAGTTTTCCAGAGTTGATACTATTGGACCAATATGGTACTTTTCTCTTATATTCAATTCGGTGCTCCGGATTTTCTCATTTGATGACCCTTAATTTTGTTATATTTGTCCTAATTATTAGTTCATGACATTTTTAACTGTCTATTTATATTTGTTAAGTTTGCTTGATATATTTCAATTTACATTAATTTTAGAAGTTTCAAATTTCTCACACTATTATAATAAACTTCATTCAGGTGAGGTATAGGGTGGATAAGAAAATTAGATATATCCAAGAATCGCCAGCCTAATAGATTATTAGAAATATTTTATTACCAATTAGGCTAATCCTGTAATCAGTATAATTCATACATGAATTTAAATATTCCAAACTCAAGAAAGAAAAATTCAGGAAGTTAATTAATTTATAATCTCATTTTTGGCCTGCTTATTAGTTTTACATGCTTTGTTATTATGTATACTCGGTTTATCTATTTATTTATTTGGTAAGTAAAAGAACTTGGCATTGTTTTTTTCGAAAACTCATAATGCAATACATATATATATATATATATATATATATATATATAAAAGGAGGCACCAAGTTACCTATCCAACATAATTATGAAATAATTACCAATTAACTTGCATCAAATTTTAAGTCATTCTTATCATCTAATAGTCCTCTTCATGTAAAATATATAAACGTGGTTTCGTGAATTCTAACTTGTCAAATTTGGCCACGATGCAAACCATTTTCGGCTAAATCCCACCATTTAAGCCTCCAAAAGGGTGTTTCTCCATCTTTTTGGTATTTTAATTTTGTCCATAATTTGGCATGGTAGAAATTCATATTCTCATTTCAATTTTTTCTTCTCAGTTTGTTTTCGTGGGTCAGATTCTACCTGGTTATGTCCTTNAAATTTAGTATTTTGTTAACATTTTCATATGTATTTTGGTTACCAATTATGTCTGACGTGTTTTTTTCTTTAAATATAGACAGGCACCATTTATTGCAAATAAGGATCGAATGAAATTGAGATTTTTCTCTCCATTATCCATCCAAATAGATTTATTGCATTTGATGCGTAATCTCTTAACATTCATGTGCAGATCATGATCAAGGGATTAATTATTGCGAAAATTTAGCAATATACTCTTCCTGAAATCACATTCCTACATTTCTTATAGTTATATAACAATATTTTTGACAGACGAGATAATATTGTCAAAGGGCGGCTTTTACTTTGTTCGAACTTATAATGTACAATTCGATTTCTACTAATCAAACTATTAAACATGTCAATTGTACGGAGAGATTACGTCCATTCCTATCTAGATGTATATTCAATTTATATCAATTCGTTTTCCCCGTTATACATAAACCCAAACACATCTTCACACCCTCTTTGATGTATATATAACTATCTGGGTTTCAAAAATAGGTGAAACCCTTAACTCAGTGCTCTTAAACATGGGAATTAATGGTCACGGTAGATAAATTAAACGGGGAAAAGAAAATATATTTCAGGGAATTCTCCATTTGTAAAATCTAGTAAATGACATTTTATGAGTGAAAAACACTGTCTATTTACAATAAAATGTAAAACACACATTTACAATACAATATATGTATATACACAGTTGAAGAAATTATATATCATAGATCTTCTTTCAAATTGTACCATCAATCATAGTAACGCTATGCGAGTAAAAGTGTTAATTTATCCAACGTGTTTGACGCTAGTGTTTCTCCTTCTCAATTAAGGAAATTCTCTAGTTACATGTGTATTGTTGTTGCTGTCCAAGGATTCAAGCTTGTGATGAGAAGGAACGATATCATTGATGAAGACAAGACAATTGGCGATGAGATGGAGGGCTAAAAGGAAGAACAAGACGAAGCAAAGCAAGAGGCCAACGAAGACTTCCCAATCCCTCTTGGTGGGAGTATGCCATGATGATGATGAGTGCGCCTGCTGGCCGGGGTGCTTTTCATCGTTTCGGTCGGGACATTTCATCTTCTTGGCGGCCTCCACAATGAAATACACAACGCAACAAGCTCCACACAAATCCAGGATTACCTTTACACCGAATCTACACACCTTCTTCACCTTCTCGTCGTAGTGCCCGGCAATACCGCTGTTGGCGCCGTTCATTTCCATACTCAGTACTGGCCACAAGATATACAAGTAGTACTAATAATAATTACATATATATATATATCTAATATTTATAGAGAGAGAGAGAGAGAGAGAGAGAGAGAAAGATGTAAATGTAGTATAGTTGAATCAGTATCCGATCGAGCTACATGCACGCGAGAAGCTTTACCTGAATCCCTTGAACTTCTCTCGTATAGCCAAGTTGTGTTTAGCATTCAAAGAGAATTTGGGGACTTGTTCTTCCTTTTTTTTTTTTTAAGTGAAAAAGTATTAGAAATTCAAGATAATGCCTCTTTTGGTAGCAAATACCAAAAGAAAGTTAAGATGGCCTATGAGGATATATGAACAATTACAAGCATTTATTCCATATTAATAAAAAGGGAATAAGCGAGATATTTGTTGTTGATGAGTATTTTAGTATGTTAATAGAAATTTGTAATTGGATTTTTTTTCCCGAAGGTAATAGTTATAATTGTGAAGAATGATATAATAATTGAATTGATAAATCTACTGTTATTTAACTTAGTAAGGATGATGCCAACTGGGGCTAGTTCAGTTGGTCCAAGGTTTAAGGGATGTGTGTGTGAGTTTGAGGGGTCAGGGGTTCAAACTTTGATAGAGTGTGTGTGTTATTTTTCTTTAAATTTGTAGTAAGTGGTGTCATTAGTTAAGCTTCACTTAAAAAGAAAAAAAAAACTTAGTAGGGATGATATTTAATTTTTGGGTAAATTAGAAAAATTCAATTTATATATATATATAAAGATTTTATTGAATCTTAAAATTTTGTACAAGATTTCCAAAAATAAAATATCATAAAGACCATATATCGTGTGAACTCGGAAAACAAAATCAAAACAAAACGGTATATTATGTCCATATTTATATCAAACCAATGACTTAATAACATCTAATTTGAAATATTTTTTTTAAGATGGACTTCATTTAAAATTTATAACTAGCAGTTAGTTTTATATTTTAAAATCTTTATCCTATTCAATTGAATTTTGGGTGTGTCTCTATTACCACCCGGATTTTTCTTTTCCCAAATTTCCATTAAAAATACCCCTTATAAATCTAAAATTTTTAATATTTTTTCTCTACCCTTTTTTTTATAAATCTTTATTAATACCAAAATTGATCATTAACGAAAATCAAATGAAATCTCCTGCCCATTAATTTACTTTCACACTTAGTAATTTCATAATACTCTCCCCACCTTGTATTATTAACAATTTCTCAACTCTATCACATTATTAATGAATGAACTAATTTATGTGATTTTAAGGATCACTAAGTTATCAATATTATTTTCCATTCCTCTTTTCTTTTTTCTTTTTTTGATAGTTTTTCCCACTGTTTTTTAAATTTTAAGTTCTTTGAGTGATATCTGTCACGACCCGAGGCTAGGGTTAGTGGCAAAATTGGCATTTCATAAAATAGAAATACCGAAAATATATATTTTTTAAATAACTCATTAAATTCAAAAATTGCCCCGAAAACTTTAACTTTTCAAATTAGCCTCAATAAAATATTTAACTAAAAATAAAAATCCACATTTATACGTTATTTATTAAATATAGATAGTAAAAAAAACAGTTGTTTAATAGTCATACATCACCAATCATCTCACACTTAAATACTGACATAAGTAATACAAACCATGAGCAAATCTCGCATTCCAGTTCATAAAGTTTAACAAAATCCAAATTCCTACAGTTTCACAAGTCTTATAGAAATTTACCAAAATATAAATAAACTAGTTATTCTGTAATGCCTCAAACTAGGTCTTTTGATCTAAATCACACTGAGTGTCACTTGAGTGGAAGAAGGGTGAGCTAATATCTAGTAGAGAATCGATTATATATTTTTATTACATAAGAAATATATTCACGTTAAAGGTCTTGCATAGATAATATTCCAGTCAAAATATTTCACAAAACCCAAGGGGAAATCATAGTCCAATAGTTCAAACATTTCAAACTATTATAAAACATCCATCAAAACCAATACATATCTATTCAAGTCAACAAATAACTATGTACGTAATCGTGATGTCTGAAGTATCCTAGTAGATTACTCATAAGTCCGAGCCATGTAAAGAGACGTCGAAAGTCCGATCACCTAAAGTGGGGCATCGTAAGTCTGACGGTCGCGTAAGTGTGTAAATACAAGTAAATGCTATATGAGTGACAGAATAAGGATATGCACCATTTCTACAAAATCATACAATAACAATATAATATTCTTTAATCAAACATCATTTAGTTCTCAAAACTAAGTTCTCAGACCATTTTGGATTTTCTAAAAATTTTGGCATTATAATGGTCATTTTTCATCAAACCTGAAATCCAATATTTTGCAAAAAAAAAAAAACAGTTTAAAATAATATATATGACACGCCAACTAGTGTGACATGCCTCCTAGGTAGTTTATATATCAAATCAAGTTAAAACAGATATAAACACAATTTTATGAATTATTTTACGAAATTCCATATTTATTTAAAATATATAAAAATCGAAATTAAACCAATTTGAAGATCAAGTAATGAAATCCCTACCTCAATCGAGTGTCCAAATAGCATTACGGAACTATAGAAAAAGTTTGGTGTCGTTTGAGTATCATTTGGAGAGTTAGATATCGTTTTCAAACCTTTAATTTCTTGGTTTGAAAACTTGATTTTCAAACGGAGCCTCAAATCATGAAACGCACTTCACCATACGAGATTGCTCGTGAGAAAAGGAGTTTATGGTGATCAGTTTCGTAGTGAACAACGGCTGGAATCGTCTCCGATGAGCAAAACCACTCGCAGCATTTTTTGTCGTTTTCTGGCGATCGCGAGCTCTGATGAGGCTAGTTCTGGTGATGGTTTCTTCATTCGGCGATGGCTTGTCGATTCCAAGTGGCGGTGGGCGTCAACGGCAGCGGGTTGGACGACTACAACGGCTAGCCGTGGGTGAAGAGGCTCAGGGATCTCTAGGAGAAAGAAGGGGAAATGCATGGATTTATAGGCAATTTCTAAAACTATAGCACTATGTGTCAGCTTCTGTGAAATTGGACACTATTTTGTTTATTTATGTTTTGACCTAGTTTTTGAAATTTCTTTTCAAAAACATCCTTGAATAATTACACTTTGACCCCAATTTTTAAACTTTTTTTACATTTTTTCCCAAATGAATGTAGAGCTGATTCCGTCCAAGTTCATCCAAAAATTCAATTTTTCTTTTAAAAAAAATACCACAATACCCTTGTTTAATTTGAGGGGTTTTACAATATCTTAGATTAATAAGTTAATTATTCCAAAACCTTAATTTAAAATATCAACAAAATCTTTACAATTCTCTAATAATTGTAATATTGTTCATTTAATTAGTTCAAAAGATTTTCTTTGGATGTTAAATATGTCATTGGCCCTAAATTATGCACTTAGTCCTAATTTAGTCCTTGTACTTTCCAAAGTGAATCAAGCCCTTAAAGTTAAATTATTGTGTAAAAGTTGTTAGAATTTCAGAAGAAATATTCCAAACACTGTTAAAAATAGCCAAATACTCCATGATATCAACAGAATATTTTGTCCAAAATTCAAAGAGTGTTTAAATGCATAATTTACGGGACACTAATTTTTGTAGCCCCTCTTTCCTTTCAATGAATACACCACTGCAGTACATTTGTGGTTCCCACACCATCAACATGAACAAGCATTAAAGCGTGGCCCGATCAATATCATCTGTTTATACTTTCATGGCCTCAAATTAGTAATAGTTACTATTAATGCATTAACATGATCAATATCATCAATGGTTAACGACAAATAAGGTCTTGAATGACAGTATTACGCATTGCTTTTAACAGTAAAATAAATGTGAAAGTATTATAGAAGGAATTGTCAAGCATTTCATTAGAATTAATTAAATATTCCCTTATATCAGTTTTTATTACATAATTTTTAATATTTTAAAATCTAAATAATACAGATTCCTTAAAAAAATCTAAATACGACAATTTTATATAATAATTAGCACAAACTATAGCAAGTATATTGGAGGATGATTTTTAAGTTTTATCCCGAATTATAAGACCTTATAATATAAGACCACCTCCAGTGCAATGGATGTTAAATGTAGCACACATTTTCTTTTAGCTATGCATCAATGATATCATGTTAAGAAAAGTGTTGATTGTATTTAATAATAGTTTTATTTATAGAAGTAGTTTGCATCATATTATTAAGTACTATATATTACCATCAACTTATCGTAAATCATGCTATTTTTTTCAATAAAAAAATATGGTATTAGAAAAGCAGAAATTCCATGAAAGAGAATGTAACCCGCTAGTTTATTTATATGATTATAAAGTTCAAATTAGGATGTATTATTTTTTTATAAACCATAACTTTAGTTTTATTAAAAAATATGAGCCAGTTTAAATTTTTTGAACTCTAAAATAAAAAAAGTTGTGTGACATTATTTTTCTCTTTTTTTCACGAAATATACAACTAAAAAGATTTTCAGTTTATCTTGTCATTAACAGTAATATTTACAGCACATCAAAATATTAAAATTCAAAAACATAGCCCACAAGTCAAGCTCGTTTACATTTGTATGATCATAGCAACAAGAAAGCGTGCTAACCAACCAGCAATTTTATACATCATATATCTCTCACCTGCATCACAGGAACTAAATAAACTACTGCTCAGTAAGTAAAGATCATGCATGCTCTCGAACGTGTTTCACGCATAAACTTTATTGAAATTCCCATTGTATTCATTCTTTCATAAATTTTCATTTTAATACATTTTTCTTATAAAACGTTTCTTTATAGGACCCATGAGTATACTACAAAGTCGCGGCAGTTGGTAGACTGTACCTACCTACGAAGAAAGGAAACACATAGTCAATGCAAACGATACCTACCCAACGCAAGCCGACTAGGTAATACACCTAATAAATCTCATAGTATAATACTCAATCTCGACATTCGGTAAGTTATGTCTACCTATGCTGGAAGGATGTCTGTGCATACTATACTTAACCAATGTAGATAGACTAAACAATATACCTAAAATATATCTTATAAAAATCAGTATAATAGTACTACTTTAAATCGAATGCGTGGAAAACTTCATTTTTTTAAAAATCATGCTTAAATGATCATGTCATGCTTATGTCTTTCGTAAATTTTACAATAGCCATATGAATAACATATAATTAATATAGTATGTATAAGCATGCAGGAAAATATCTTATATCTACTATTGTTCTTGTGATACAATTAAAATAAATATTTACTTACTTTATGTCTGACAGAAAAGATAGCGAAAACTGTCAGCATCCTCTGTGGCAAGGTGTGTGGAAAACCTGATATCAAATTATTACTAGAACTATCATTAAAATGTAAAATACTTAAAGAAAATGATGACTGAAATCACAACTTTCACAAAATCAAGAAACTTAATCATAATATGTTTCGAATGTGTACAAGTGATATGAGATACGCAGTAGCCAATAACTAGTATTAAAAACTTATTAAAATCATCAAAATATAAATGCTAGTTCTTTAGTACAAAAATGATCCAAAATGGCACACACTTTCATAAAAACTAGTTCATTTACTTCTAAATTGTACTATTTGATTTTTAAAATATTTGACCAGCATCTTCCCTTTTTTTTTAGGATATTCTCATATTTTTTAAATCTTGGTTTAGACTTGCAATAAAAATTGACATACCAATCCCATATATACACCTTAAAGAGGATCATTTAGAATAATTTAGATACACTTGAATTTCTTTTAGTTTAGAAAAAGTTCTATTGGCATAACCAACAGCTAAATAAATATATTTCTTTTAGTTTAGAAAAAGTTCTATTGGCACAACCAACAGCTAAATAAATATATTTACATAGGATCAACAAAATATACTTTGCAATTTTATATAATGAAAATGCATAAATTCCTAAATAACATACTTTGGGGCATTAAGTTTAACTTTAATCTTCCACTTAAATTTTATATTTCCAATAATATATAAGGGTTCCTATGACACCCTTATTCATCAAAAAATAACTTTGGTTTAAGAGTTGAAACAAAAGAAATTTTATGTTGGTAAATTGACCTAACACTTAGGAAAATCATGCATGCATGCAGATATGGAAAATACATGATCATATCAAAATATGAAAACAGTTTTCATAACCATATAACACACATGCATCATATACAGGATCATGTACAACATAAATCAAATCTAGATACAAAACCCTAGAGATGAGATTAGGGTTTATCTCTTGTAGCGTGTTCCTCTTCGATCTCCTTATTGATGGTGATCAAACCTCTAACTCTAGATCTTCTTGTCTATGCTCTTGCTCTTAGTCGACGAAACGAGTGGGCACCAAGTCGAAACCTTTGTTAGAGAACGATCAAGAACGCCTTCTTGATCCTATGGAACATCGGGATGTGAGATGAGATTATGAGATTGTAGGAAACATTTTTCTCTCTCCCTTAGACTAGGTTGGCCGAAATCTCTCTCTTTCCCTATGCCTTATGCGTGTGACTCCTTAGAGTTACTTTGTAGTTTTTTTCTCTCATATATCTTATACATATGGGACCAAAAACTGCTAACCCTAGTCCAATTAGGATTGGGCTTGTTCTCTAATTAGGATTGGCTTGTTCTCCAATTTGGACTTTGGGTATATTTTTATAAATATATCCAACTCATGAAACTTATTTATAAAAATACCAACTTCTGTGTAGAATCA
>JXTB01000004.1:186067-230173 GCA_002914805.1 Parasponia andersonii
AAGAAACAAAAACATCGATACAGTCACTTGAAATACTCATATTATAGGATTAAGTATAATGACAAGGAAGAAGTTCCTGTCCAACATATGTGAGTAAATACTCATATTATAGGATTAAGTATAATGACAAGGAAGAAGTTCCTGTCCAACATATGTGAGTTGGTAGAAATGTAGAATAGGCAGCTTACTTGGATTGTTTGTATATGCACTTGTTTTAGGAAAAACCAGAGAGAATCTTATGAATATTATGAGGTCCAGATACAAAAGAAAAAAAGAGGATTCAATTGAAATATTGATAGTATTGAGGCTCTGGCATGTTTTAAAACAATAATCTATATTGTAGTCATTAAGGGTCATCATGTTTTCCTTACCTTGAAATAGGCATCATAAAACGATCCTCCAAAGCCAGCACACCATGACATTCCAAATTCTGCCTCATTATGTCCATCTATAGGGAACAAAAAGACACACGAAACCAAGTTTGAAAGAAATCATTATTTATTCTAAAGCAATGACTTGA
Organism: Parasponia andersonii; assembly: GCA_002914805.1. Classification (NCBI taxonomy): domain Eukaryota; kingdom Viridiplantae; phylum Streptophyta; class Magnoliopsida; order Rosales; family Cannabaceae; genus Trema; species Trema andersonii. Next base: position 186,588 of record JXTB01000004.1, read on the forward strand.
CTTAATATAAAATACAAAGCTCAAAAGTTGTGTGTTTTAAAAGTTCCATTCACCAAACACAAATCTTATGGTGATGTATTAGTACATCAAAGCATGTAGGTGGAATGTAGTTTGGTTCCAATATTTCGACCTGCTTTTATTTGCATGATCCTTTTTTCTCAAAAATTGCCCTCTAACTGTACTTCTCTTAAATCCACAGTTTTCCACTCAAAATTGATTTGCTCTCAATCCTGTAGGTATCCCTATATCTCCACAAAATGCCACATATTATTGTTGCTTAACACAACCTCAACCTGTGTAATATAGATGTTCCTTTCATCAAAATTTCCAACCTATTATTGAACTAATATCAGCTACTGGGGGAAACAGAAGAAGGAACTAGTACGGAAACTAGCCGTAGTTCTGAGAATTCAAAGCTTTCAAATGATTAATGTTCCATTATAGGTTCTTGTGGATTACAAGCATATGTCAATTTTAGAGATGTCTTAACAGTTCATTTTCAAGGCATTCTATTCTAATAAGATTAGTAACTGTTGTTACAACTTACAATAACATGCAGGGTCAAGAATAACAGGCTCTCCATTTTTGTCAGTGCTGATATTCCCGCTCCATAAGTCACCATGTAACAAGCATGGCTCTATCACCACACCATCAAAGAGGGGTCCCATACTTTTTACCAATCTTTGTCCTGAATATTGATGATCAAAAACCATGCTCAATAAATTCATCAATCGATATTTATTTCTGTTAAGTAGGCTCTCAGGAAGCATGTAAACACACACACCATAATTTATCTATTTATTTTAATTAAAAGGCAGAATAAGAACGACAAAAACTATTTACAGTGAGTTGTAAATACAGCAAACAAGACAATGAATATTCCAAATAACAAGATCACCTTTTTCATAAATGGTTCTGTCACCATACTGGTCCTGTGCTAGCTTCAACTGAAAATCCAATCTGTGTTCTCCGTAAAACTGAATCCAATCTGAGGACCAAGTATTTATCTGTGGAGTACTGCAGGGTAAGAAAATCATTTCATTAAAACTTAATCAGCTCTAGAAATTTCAACAGTCTTACTAAATTCCACCAAATTGTGTGCTCACAAGCAAATAAATGTTTGGAGGGAGAGAGAAAGCATGGCTTTTCATATCCAATAAGAATACCTTCCAATAGTATTGTCAACATCAAAACCAAAGCCTTTTTCAGTTTTTCCAGCTTTATGCATTTCAGCAAGTTTCCTCCCTAGAACAGACTGAAGACCAATAAAATCAACAAACCTGGATGGCAAATTATTTGTAGCAACGTTTAAATCATAGAAAGAATTTATCACCTGATCGCCTCTAGATGCACCAAATCCAATAAACTCCATGATGATGTAAGAACCACCCGTAGGGAGGGACCCAACCTACAATGCTTTAGAAGAGGTTCAACTAAAAGCCTGCCTTCATAGCTAGCAACTACTACATTAATAGATTTAAATGCCCAGACCTTGAATGGCTTTGGTACACGGATTGATTTCGTTTCATAAATGGCATTTAAACCAAGTGCTTCTCCCTCAAACATTGATGGTCCAATCCTCCTGATTCAGGGTTTTAAAATCATAAGTAAATGAATGATTTGAAATCAAAATATTTAACAGCATTTAGAACAACAGTCTCACAGAAGTAAATTTTTTTGCAGTCATTTGAATGGTAAGTGCAAGTAGAATTATCCGATCATCGAAAATACAATGTGTATGTACCTGTTCGTTTTGACAAAGAAAGAACCAGCATCGGTGTCATAACGATTAGCACGATTGATGCAACCACCACCTACAGGACTGATTCTTGTTATTTGTGTTGCCTTTCCTTCTGAGAGAATCCACTCACGGATTGGATCATCACTCATTGCTGCCTCTGTCAAATAACTCAAGAAAAGATGATCTTAGTTATATATATTTATAAAAATAAAAATAAAAAAATAAAAAAAATTGAGGTCCTGTTGTGAAATATAAGGCAGAAGAATGCAGCCCAACAGCTAGTTTTCCCATTCAAATCCATTCCATTAAGTTTCTAAATTACCTAAGTCAACAATTGCCAACAGTTAAAGAGGTAATTTCCTTACTCTCCGGTCTCCAATAAGTCATCTGACTCGAGAAATACAGCTTATAAACATTCAGAAACCTTAAGAGTAACTTCTAACTACCATAGTCTTGTGAAACACAAAAAGATCAAATTTTTTAAGAAGAGGATACAACAAATGAAAATCAAATCGATAATGTAGCAAGAACATTAATCAAATCAATAAAAATATTCTGAACCATATAAGAACCATGTACACAGCAGCAAACAATAGATATACAAATACAACAACAGAGTAACTCCATTAACAAATACCAAGAAATGGGTACTCCCTAAAACTTAAAAAGTGACCAAAAAGAGCTCAATTCTTCATGGAAAATAAAAATTAAAGCTAAAACGCCATCTGGGTCCTCTTCTCAATAACAAATTCAATGACATACACTTACTGATATAAGGTCTGTGCTTGGTGGAGGAGAGCCGAGGCAGACAAGAGAAGCAAGAAGGTGGAGCTATGGCTCCCATGGGTCGGTGACTACTGAGTTTACTGGTGAAGTTTTGATAGCTGGGTTCTCATTCGTCTGTTATTAAGCGAGGGAAACAGACAACGTCACGGAATAGGATGAGGTCCGTTTGACAAACCATCTCATGAAAATTTGTTAAACTGTCATCCACGTGAGACACGTGTCGAATAAGTCTCAGATCAGATGCTTTAATGAGGCTAAATTTGTCTTTTCATTTGGAGATATGCATTCGCCGTTGGATAATAGCAATCCAACGGCCAAAGTGTCTCGTGTTATCCCAGGCGACTTTCCTCCTCCTATTCCTGCGTCTCTGTCCTTCTCTCTCTTCTCTGCAACTTCAAGTCTCCATTTTTATGCCAAATAACCCCCCCCTCTCCCAAAAAAAAAGTGTTTGGGGATTTCTTCTGGGTTTTTTTTTTCCGGTGAGTTTCTGGCTCTGTGGTTTTATTTTCAAGTTTTTTTTATTTATTTTATATTTGGTTATAGTATTATTATCTATTTATTTGGTTTTAGGCATAATTTTCAGTCTCAAAGTTTGGGGGTTGCGTTTCTACATCAGCCAAAGGTACGATCTTTTTTTTTCTCTCTCTGTTCGATTTGATTGTTTTTTCGATGTGGGTTTGTTGATTTTTGGTGGGTTTCCTTTTCAATGTGACGGATTTGGCCTAAAAGAAAAAATAATAACAATAATAAACAATTGTGCCAATCCATTAGGATTTTTTTTCAATGTGATTTTCGAGTTTAATTTTGGTTTTGCTTTGTGGGTTTTTATCGTTTGATTTGGATTTGGAAGAGGAATTTTACTCTGTTAAACATGAATTCTAACATGGTTTCGGAACGGTGGCTCAAAAATCATTCTTACGTATTTTTGATAATTGATTTGATTTCTTAGTTCTTACTTTAGGAGAGTTTTGGGGAAAAACAGTAATAAAGAACCGTTTTCCAGCATTACTTAGCTGAATCAGCAACTTAATAAGATCAACAACTAGCGGCTAAAGACATGAGTCTACAATCCAATTGCTTTTGGACCCAGTGAGCTTAGGCCTTATGTTGAATGTAGTGATGATCATTTACATTAGTATCAAATTGAAATGTTGTACTTAATGGAATTTTCTTTCCTTTTGAAGACTAATGATACTTACACCCTTCTTGTTCTATAATACAGTATTGGGTGAGAAATGCAAGATCCAAGGATGCCGCTGTCTGATGAAATTTCAAATCATAAGCCTCGAAAGAAGAAGAAGTCAACCCAAAAGCCTCCTATTTTTGAGTTGAGAAGGAATGATGTCACACCAGTTCAAGATGTACAAGGTTCTATGCCAGTTAAAGCAGCGCAAAAGGTCTCTAAAAGAACATTGAGGAATGCGGTTTCTCCATTGGTTCACCAGTCAGATAGGTCAAACTCGGATTCAATGCCAGACTCTTCTACATCTGGGAACGAATATCGAACACTGAGGCGGAAGTATTTGCTACTAGAGGAAGAGAGCTCCACACTTGGGGAAGACTTAAGATCAATTGAAAATGAGGTTAAGACCCTCGAAGATGAGAAGCTTGCACTCTTGGACAAGCTTGTTGTGTTAGAAGGCCTGATTGATCCTTCCGAGTTGCAGTCCCAGGGGAAATTATAAACTCGTTAGTTTCTTCACATCGATGCAGGTTGTTGTTAATCTTTACGAGTATAGAATTGAAGAATGAAATTAATGTTGAGCTTCTCGAAGTCGGCTCCAAAACAAGTTTTTTTTTTTTTTAGTAAATGATGAATGAGTGCTTTTGATCTTGTAAATAGAGAGATGGCCAAGACTGCCAGTTCATGGTTTAACGCTTTGTTTCTATGCACTCTTTAGGATCATATTGAATATACAATTTGGAGATGTTCTTAGGTTGGGAAGAATCGTCTATATTCTCCTCCGAGAGTCTAGGTTATATGAACAAACAATTGTTGTTTCATAGAGTGAAATGGCTTCAATGGTCGCTTCACGGGTCTGATGCTGGTGATTATTTTCAATTCCAAACACAGGACACTTCTAAGAGGACATGAGGGAATACTTGTCCTCTTTTACCTCAAGTCTCTTTGTGAAATAGTCTCTTCGTAAAAGTCGGCCCTCATTTGGTGTTTAAGGATGCTTTTTTCGTAGTCAACAACCAACTTGAAGCTTTTGTTTGTCCACTTATGAGTAACCTAAATTGTATTCCTTTTTTTTTCTTTTTCTTTTTCTTTTCAATCCTAATCTTATGGGGTAAAATGGGACGAACGGCCCAATTTGCGAAGGCTGGTGAAATTTTTAGTATATTAAGGGTATGAATAGGAGTCTCTGATATTTGTATTAAGTATTCATGTTCATGTAACGTTAACAATTGGGAGTTGCCGCTTCCACACAAGAATTTATATATTCTTCTCTTTAGAGACCATATATCACGGATCTCACTTGGCAAGCCAAGCATTAAACTCCAGAAAAGGGATTCAACTAATAACTTGGTCAGTTTTGGATTAGAAGAAATTTGGTAATTCGAAGAATCGGCTACTTCAGCGAATTTAATTCAAAAAAGGGTTCAACTTACGTATCGCCCTAACGGAAGGGGGAAAAAAATTTGCATTACCGCTGACTGCAAAACAGAATTCAGAAACTTGACTGTATTTCCAGACTCGAATTGTGAGAAATTTGTCATAGTAAATTAGCACCATCTCGATCTGTGATATGCTACAAAGAAAGGTGAATTTTATGTACAACATGTATTGAGAAATCTCCACTCCAAGACACCCTGCCCTACCATCGATTCTGATTACCTCAGGAACTTAAAAAGAGGGAAACCGAAAGTATTCACACTATTCGTAAACAAACAACAAAGCTACTTTCCTCACCTACACTCCTTTTCTTTTCCAAGAAAGAAAATCACCCATTACCCATTGGGCCATGTGTCACACTGTGGAACTGCCAATCTGTTTGATCATTGCCTTGTTTCTGATTCTCCAGATGTAGTCGGCACTGAGTGGTTTCCAGGAGGAGATTGTTCTATTTCTAAAGGCCCCTGGCTTTGGTTGCTGTTGTTTCCTACTGATCGTTCAGGGCCAGGCAGTAGCCACTGCTGAGAATGCTCACTTGGGACGTTCTCAGATTCGTCAAAAGATTGAGCTGTGGTGAACATTACTGGTCTGGCATGCTTTGTTCCGAGAGACTCCTGTAATGGCAAACGGCACACCGGACAAGTAGCTTGTTTTCTCAGCCACACATCGATACAAGAGAGATGGAAGTTATGGCCACATTTGGGCATGATTCTTAGTACTTCTTTCTCTTGGTACTCACCCAAACATATTGAACACCTGCATGAGCAACAGGTCTATAAAGTCAAGTCTAAGCTAAGGGTGAAAAGGAATACCAAAGTGGTGAAAAATGCAAATGACATTGGCCACACCAAATCAAACAGACTTAGTTCAATGTGCAGTTTCACGAATTTTGAAACCATACCGCACCAAACCAAAATGAGAACTTGTTATGTATACTTTTATATGTGGTTCATTCCTATTGGTTCCTCCCTAGCCTATTTTCAAAATGTAAATGACACAATAACAGTTTTGCCAAATTGAGCTTAGAACGCAAATGACAGAATAACAGTGATGCCCAAACCGATATACGGACAAACCAAAGCGACCCAAACCAAATCAACAATGTTATGCTTGGTTTTTTAAGCATTACTCTGTACGTGTAGATGTGTTACACTATACTGAACCGTACAGAAAGGTTAATGTTAAAACCAACCTTTTTCAGCCCCTCTCACCTGTGTTATCTATGGACCAAGGTAATTTCATAGAAAGACCAATAAAATGTTTGGTTTGGTTAACGTGTAATGTACTGCTTACAGTCTGATTTATTCCTTTTTATATTGGTGAATGCTATAGAATTTTTACACAAGTCATGTATTTAGTCATTTGAAAATTGACAGATGAATTGTTACAACACTCTGTCACCAAAAATTTGGTTAACATCATGGTTAATCCAGTATAGAGTTAGCTAAACTTACTGTGTGTCTTCTATGGAACTGAATGCCTCGTGATTGAACTTCATAGTAGGAATTGCAGCAACCAGAACAGGTTCAAGACCACTAGCCTGGTGCTCTGGCTGCCATGAAACAATGAAGGCTTAAAAATTCATAGCTCCAAACTGAAGCACTAACAGATAAAAAAGAGAAAGGGGAAGAGAGAGAGAGAAGAAAAATGTCAAGACAAATGAAAGAACGTAAAAATGAAACTTTCATTTGTCTCACAGAGCCTCCCACGGCATTAGAATAGGAAGGAGACAAATTTAGAATCCAAATTAACCAATGTCCATATCAATATTAGTTGAACTGAGCAAGCAATCTAAGAGAAGTTATTATTTAAAGTTGTGAACTTTTTCTTCAAATTTCTCATATTTTGCAGATGTCTTTTCCAGTTTAGAAACTGCATTATTTCTCCATTTTCAACTAACTAGTACCTTAAACAGGATTTTGTTTTATAATTCATTTTTCTTCACCATTTCAATCTCCCGTCCCATAAAAGAGAAGGAAACTTTTTCCACCCATTTCACAGTTTGCTGAATAGTAGAACTCATATCAAAACCATAACTATAGCAGGCATCAGATATTTCCAAGTCAAAATAAGGCGTGACTGAAATCAAATCTCTCATCTTAGATGAAGCTACTGAGATGCAAATTCGTATTTAGATCATAATCACATAATATAATTACATATTCATATATATATATATATATATATATATATATGTGTGTGTGTGTGTGTGTGTGTCTAAGGAGATTCAGAAATGGATAAAACAACCAAAACCAGAAACTATTCAAATCTTTAGGAGATGGAATCAAACATACCTGCTCAAGATCAATCCTGGATTCAATCTCAAACATGGGCCGGGATTCGTTCCTTCGAAGCCTCCCACAAATAATTCTTGTGCAAACAAATACGATAAATGTTGCACTCATACCAAACCCAATAACAGTAGTAATCAAATTCATACCTGCACCCACCATATCTTCAGGTCCTCCTACTTCTCCACCCTATTTCCAGAAGACCAAAACCAAAAATAAAAAAAATACCCAAAACCCCAAAAAGGCAGAAACCAAAGACAAACCCACTATTCCAATACAAAAACCAATAATGCCCACAAGCTCAAATACCCCTAAAAAAAACAAAGATTTAGAAGTTACAAAAAATTTAAAGAATAACAGATACCCAGATCAGAAATCTTCAAGACTAAACCAAATCACAAAAGTGAAGGGTACCCATTTGGAATATCAATCGCTTTGTGGTGACTCAAAGGTCAGTACTGAGTAATACTAGTTAAGACGAGGTCTATGAAGAGAAAATAAACGGTGGGGTGGGATGACTTATGAGAGGAGAAAAGAGAGATGTGGGAAGGAAACAAGCAAGGCAAGGAGGAGACATTGGTTTTCTTCTCTCTTTGTTTTGTTTTGGAATAGTATTCATGTGGGGTCCATATCCATCAAAGAGGGACCCCACCATAAGGGTTGATTAGGCTCTTATGATACAAGGGTTGAGGATGGTTGTCAGCTTTGGCGGCAAAAGAAATAACCGGTAAAAAGTGGAAATTTCATTTTAGGTTATTTGGTGGTAAGAATCTCATTATGTCAAGTTCTGTTTTTTCTTCTGCACTTTTCTGCATCTCTGGAGCTTTCTTAACCGTACTACTTCTGGATAAGGCCTGGACTTGAGTCAAACTATTGGTTTTTCTAATTTTTGTTCGTATTTTCCCTTGCGAGGGTATTTTGGATATTTCAATTTTTGTTTAATTATTAAGAGGGAAAAAAAATAATGTATGCTTCGCTTTCGCTGAGGTAATTTATTATGGTTTATACAGATTCTTTTTCTTTATGTTTTTTGATATTTTCATATTTTGTTTGAATTTTTTATAGACATGTTGTTGGAAGTTTGGCCATTTTAATAGTTACAGATTCAACGGTTGGAAAGAAGAACGGGTTGGAATAAAGGAAAAAGAAACGAAGAGGAATACTTGGAACTCTGACAAGGTACTTGTTCCACAATAGATACAGATTCCAATATTGTATTTAAAAAATAAAAGTTTAAAAAAAAAACTTTGTTTTTCTTATTTATTTCCTTTTCTTTTTTTCTTTTTTTCCTTTTTTCTTTTTGGTGAGAACTTATAAACATGTTCGCATCTAGATATTATTTCTAGTTCTAGGATGTCTGAATGAATTTTTTGAAGCGTTTCCTTAGTTTATAAGGGATTCTTAGAGAAGTTATATGCCTTAGACCATTTCCAACACAAATGAGCATACGAAGGATAAATTTAGCACGACTTTTTTAGATTGTTCTCCAATATGCATACGCTTCAGTGTATATATATACAAAATTGTATTCATAGAACATTATTTTACTTACTTGTTAATTATTATTATAAGCTACTATCATCAATTTTTCATTATAATAGTAATACTGTAAATTTGAACTAGCATGTGTTGGTCTTTATATTATATTTGCAAACAAAAAAATCACACAGAGTATCTCCAATGAGAGTCTAAAACTTGAGTCAATGCTAAATTTTAGTATGTTCAAAAAATATCTCTAATAGTATGTTAATTATAACATACTTTTTAGTATTTTATATTTTTTGTGTTATATATAACACATGATATCCATCGATGCATTCATACTAAAAATGATGTATCAATTCTAAACTTAACATGATATGTTAAATTTAATACACATTTTTTTACTTTTACTCTAATACTATCGTGTTAAAATAATGCTATTTGTATTTAAATATTAGTTTTTATTTATAAAAGTTATTCTTATCTTATTATTAGTCATTACTATATCATTTAACTGATCTCAACCTACTCATTTTATAACCATATTGTAAATTAAAGTTCATACTAAATTTTAGCACGTTTCATTCTTTGTGTTATATTTGAAATGAAAAATAGAACATGCTAAAATTTATGTTAAATTTAGAATGCTATTGGAGATCAATTTTTTGCCCAAATGCTAAAATTTAGTATTAAAATATGATCTAGCATATTTATTGGAGATACTCTAAATGTTAAAATTTTAACATATGGTAAAATTTACAATATTGTAATTATTAATATGTATCTAGGTTTGTAAGTTTGTAATTATTAATATGTATCTAGGTTTGTAAGTTTGTCATAGTATGTGTTAGATTTTACAATATTGTCATTGTAGTATTTATTGAATTTTATAATATGGTCGTTATTTACAATATTGCCATTATAGTATTTATTAAATTTTATAATATTGCCATTTTTTAGTGATTTTGTTGACTATTTTGCTCATTTAAATAGAATATGAGTATTCATTTATTAAAAATAAAATAAAGAAAAAGAAAAAAAATATGAGTTATTGTATTGATAAGTAAAGTAACTAGAGTTTTTATTATTAATAATTAGATAGTATAATAACAAGAATTAATAGTAGAAAAAAAAAGAATTGTAAATAAAAATAATGTTTAAATACAAAATAATATTTTTTTAACATATACCCACTGAAGCAAATCTTAAAAAATGTATGCTATATTTAGCTAGTCCTTTCAAATATAATATTGGCACATCATTTTTCAGTATTTTACATGATGGTGTTATAATTTATGCTAAATTTAGTATAATATTGGAGATAATTTTTTTACACAGATATTATAATTTCCATTAGCATAACATTTTAGCATATGCAGTGCACCCCTCTTTCTAGCTTTTCCTAGAAAGCTGCAATAAAAGATGAGATGTTATTTGAGGTTTAATTAAAATTCTGGGTCTCTTTGCAAAATAATGTCTTTTAATTTAAAATTGGACCAATGCTTAATAAGACTCAACACCATGTTTCACAACCTTTAAAAAAAAAAGGCTAGTTTGTAAAGAGGTTTAAAAGATATACCTTTTACTCAAGATCTCTTTGAAAATATTATAGTGAGAGATTACGATAGAATCCTCCTTTCTAACTCCAGGTGAGACCTTTTATTATAAACTGTTGGATAATAATCCAACAATCCAAAGCAAAATATTGTTATATATTTGTCAACGCTCAATAATTTCTCTGAATTAAACAAATAATCTAAGGTTTATTAATGGGAGCAGTTACCATAACCTGAAAGCATTCTCTAAATTTGCCCAGCCATACCAAGTTTAAACATGTCGTAAATTATTCGTCTTTGATTCGTTTAAGGTCTTTTTGTTTTCCTTTGATTTTGATTAATTTGGGTAATTTATTTTGGATCCTCTGTTAGTTTCGTTTGCATAATTCTAGCATCTCTAACATAGTTCAATGACATTTTTCAAAAAAAAAAAAAAAACATAGTTCAATGACTTCATCCACCGTAACTTATCCATGGCTTCATTTTGTTTTCATTGCGATTTCAAAATAAATAAATAAATGAAGGGGCGTTGAATTAATCCATGGAGTAGTTTTGCTTTGCCCATTTTCATTTTCTAAAACATCAAATAAAAAAAAAAATTAAGAACAACAAAGGGGCAGCAGCTCTTCATTGACCTTCATCCATGGTGTTGGGCTCATCTTCAACTACTCATTCTATGACAATAGGTTCAGATTTCTGCCCAGGCAGCCGAAATTATTGGAATCCTCTCTGTTTGGGTTTATGGGTTTCAACTAAAAAAACAAGAAGAAGAAGAAGAAGTATTTTACGGGGATTTAATTGGAGAATGTGAGGAGTAAATCAAGGAAACGTGAATGTTTTCATTTAAGATAAATTATTTTCCTTGTTGCTTATCGTGGTGAGAGAAAAATTTGGCTTCATTATTTGTTCCAATCTTTTTTTATTCTCTAAACTTGGTGAATTTTTTCCTTTTTCCATTCATCTAGGGTTGGACGAGAGATAGAGAAAAAAGCTGAAAATGGATTAAAATCGCGATTTTTTATTTTTATTTTTGAGTTTTTTTCTTTCTTTCTCCGTGTATTGCTTACACATGTATCCGATTTTCAACAGAAAAATAATTGTATATTTGTATATTGGTAAGTGCATAATAAACTTTTGTTACGTAAGGAATCTATCAGATAATAATCGAATAATTTGAAATAAAAGTTCTCACCTAAAGTTAAAAAGAATGGTTCTACCATAGCCTCTCCTAATCATATAATTCTCCAAACTTTTTATTTCTTGTTTTATACATTACTTAAATTTGAGTTCATTTTTATATTGTTTATGACAGAAAACTAAAATATAATATATTGTCCAAAAAATAATTACACATTATTATTTGTTTAGCTTCTTCCACGGCTTAGGTTATGTTTGGTAAGAGGAAAAAGAAAGAGGAATGAGGAGAGAAAATAAGAAAGAAAAGAGTAAAATTGATTGTTTGGTAGGAAGGAAAAAAGAGAGGAAGAGAAAATTAGATGAGAAAAGAGGAGGGAAAAAAGTGAGGTGGAATCCACAAATATTTTCTACTCCAAATTAATATTTTAGCCAATTAGAAAAATAAATTTAATAAATTAACCTTGTATATAATTTTAAAATCATTATATTGAGAGTAAAATAGTTACTTTAAACAAGTTAGATTTATTTCCTCTCTCCATGTCAAACAACTATAGAGGAATAATATTTTCATTTCCATCCTAGGCATTTTTTTTTTCCTCTTAATTTTTTTTTCTGTTTTTTTTTTCTCTCTATCAAATATATTCTTAAGGCGAAAATTAGAATTTACTCAATTTTTTGGATTCACAGAAACAATAATGTAAGTCCTCATTATTTTCCCTTTAAATTAAATTTCTATACAAGAAAATTATATATATATATATATATATATATCTTTAGTTGGCAAACACCGCAAGTTTTCACAAATTTTGTACGTTTAGTAAATGAAATATGTACTCCTACAATATATATAGCCACTAATTCAGTAAATATTTTTTTTTACCTATTTTTAAGTGTTATTTTACTTAATTAAAATTCATCACGCACATCTTTTTATAATGAAAATTGGAAAGAGAAAATTATTAAATAATGAGTGTTGACGGAGGTTTTGTCAACAATAAATTTGGAAAAATTACAAAATGTGGCTTGTGTATGAAAATGATTAATTAATCAAAACAAACAAAGAGACAAATATTTTATAGTGGTTCAGCCCCAAAAAAGATGAGCCTACGTCCACTGTTTTTTACTATTTTTTGGAGAATTACAAGAGCTCAAAATTACAATGTATTGTCTGGAAAGAAGAAGCAAGAGTTTAAAAAGTTCCCAAAAGATCTTAAAGATAAAAGATCAAAGATTAAAAAGAGAATCCCCTACTAAAACATTGAACTCCATTCATATAGGTAAGGATAGCTCAATGTTTCCCAATTATGAGAATGGGTAACTGTATAATTAGATAATACCATTCGAGTAACAATATAACTAGGTAATAACTTAAATGAGATGATTGGTCGATCTTGAAAGAGAAACTTTTGTTTCCCTTTCTTTATAGGTTATCCGTTTGACGAAACTTAATCTAGTTTCCTTTTCATTCCGGTCGTACTTAAGGTCGCCATCTTCAGAAGTAAAGCGATCAATGAAGACTGCACTCATACCAGCCTTCTCTGATAATTGATTAAGGAGTGCGAAAAGTTCCTCATCTTTATCAATCTGGTTCGGTTCCGAAGAAGTGGCAGTCTCCTTGGATGGATCGGGATGGCTCACAGTTTGAGGCTGATGAGGAGGCGAGCTTGTTGGGATATCCTCGAAGGCGACTTTTCATTTCTTAGAAGTGTCGACTTTCTTTTTCCCTTTTGACGTGGATGGAGGTGTGCTCTCTGGCGTCTTAGACTTTGCTATTAATCCCAGAGTGGAAGACGGTGCTTGTAGTCTGCTACCAATAACCATTTTTGTACAGATATAAGTCAGCATGCGAGGTGATATAATACAATGATGATAAAATATATAAATATATATATAATTACCTTCTTGCTGTTGAAAAGCTGGTGGTGATACGGTTTCTGGAGATGATAGTTCCGAGGTTGTAGGGGTGGCATGTGCTTTTCATTTCCTAGGTTTGGATGACGAGGCACTCTTTTCCGTCTGCTTCCTCGGCTTCTTCTTCTTCGAGCTCGAAGGTCTGGTCGAACGGACGGTGGGATCTGGGAATGCGGCTCCCGTTGGAAGCAGACTGCAAGTGACTAAGTTCTTGGAAGTCCCAAGCTTCTTCCAATCGAATTCTTCAATCGGAAGGTCGTTCTGTACACCCTTGCGAGCTATTCTCTGGAAAGTCCAGACCGTTCTCTATTATCTGTGATGACATACGAGTATGATCAGAATAATACGATTATACAGAAAAGGCGATAAACTGAAAGCTACCTACCAGGATTCTGAAAGAAGTCGTTATCTGCATAGTCAAAGTTGAAAAATGGATTTTTCCATTTTCCCATGTTGTTGCGAACCCCGTAGATAGTTTTTATTGCTTGGTTCGACCACTTGCTTGCATAAAAGAAGCCGAAGTCTGATGGGTTTGATTTCACTTGGTAAAACCAAGCGAACTCTTCAGGAGTGGGGGATTCTAAGCCTAGTTTATTGTATAGTATGTACAGACCTATCATGTATCTATAAGTGTTTGGAGTTAGTTGAAAAGGAACGACTCCATAGTAATCGACGATGGATTTTATGTAAGGATGAAGTGGGAGGTGGACCCCGTATTTGAGAACTGCTTCAGAGAATGAGATAATTCTGCGAGATGGTGTATGTGGTCGATTAAACTCCATGGGAAGGTGAAGAGGGATGACAATCTTGTAGTTGTACACGATCTTGCTGAGTCTGTTCGTGGTGCAACTCATCCTTATATTGGTACATGACTAGTCTCCCTCTACATATTGATAACCCGTTTCGAACGCAGGGGCATCTCTGATATGCCGGGGCCATTGGTCTTGAGGAAGGTCGCCTATGCGAGGACTACTTTGCCTGACCATGGTTATCTCAACTTCGGGTTCTGGCTCAAGATAATCTTTAAGGTTTATGGAGCTAATGCTGGTATTGGAAGATTCTCCTGAGAATGCATTCCCTTCCCTAAAATCCTTACTACTAGACATTTGAAAAGAAATATAGATGGATTTAGTCCTATGCTAGCATCAGGGACCTTAGCTATATGCGAGCAGTTTTGGGGTCTCATCCTAGGATTGCATTAACAAGCTACTCATCGAATTTTTTCTAATCGATCTACGGATTCATAAAAATTATTCGAGCAGTTCGTTTAAAATAAAAAACTCTTTCACGAGTTCATCTCTGTCAGTCATCTAAAAGGAGGTATTCTATAAACCAACGAAGGGGATCTAAAAAATTCTCATTCCAGTCCATCCGGGTGTGGGACGGGTTTTCATTCGGGATATTTAGGCTCTACAACTGGATTCAGTTTATAGAAATAAAATCTGTATATGGGTTTTCTAGACAGAGAACAATAAGAGAGAGAGGATATATTCTAACATTTCTTCGAAGACAAAGGAATCGAGATGTAGTCTGAAGGATTGCGGTGATAGCTTCGTCGGAGAAGAGGCTGAAAGTTGTACGAACTGAAGAACAGAATGACGCCGAAAGGATTGCTCTGTGAATATTTCGGGTTTTAAGAGAAATAGCAGACGATAGGTTTTTTGAAGAGGAGGCGGATTAGTTTTCGATATATATGCCTCAAGCGTCATCAAATCACAGCCGTAGATCAAGATATTTAATTTTCAGATCCAAAGGCCGAAGTTCACGCGGGATTTGATTTTCCGAAATTAAATCGGTATCTTCTCAAAATTTGAAACGATTTGATTTAAGACAACAGTTGGCGTCATCGCTATCATTGTGTCTGTTTAAAAAAGAAAAAGAAGGGAAAAGTCTCCTCGAGTTGTGCTATTCTTCCTAGAAAAGGTGACACGTGTGATCTTGAAAAGGTGCGTGTGATCTTGAAAATGTGAGATTTGAGATCTGGCGACTCTTCAAAAGTCTCAAGTCCAGGTCGTGACATCGTATTTTTTAAGCTCGCACTTATAGTAGAAGGAAGCTCCATTTTGTCCTAAAGAACTAATAGAGCTGAGGGCAATTATTGTGCGGTCTAAAATCCTATATATTGGTCAATACCAAAAAGAGAAAAGTTGACCAAATGAATATGTCAGGTCGCTTAAGTAAGAGTTAAGTGTATGCGACTTCTACCGCATAAGAGAAAACCTCAAGACAATCGGGTTTGTCTCTCTCTCTCTCTCTCTATATTTTTAAAATTTTTTAATTATTTTTTAAAGAAAAATATATTAGCAAACAGAGAGGTTTTTCTTGATAAGAATCGAGGTTTCGTCCTGACAATGTTTTATTCTGACTTTTTTTTTAATTTTTTTTCTATGATTGCATATTATTGGAAATTGCTCTGAGAGTTCATCGTTCTCAGTGCTTCCTCACCCTTGTTGCATATTGTAATATTAGACTCATCTACTAGTACATGGCTCATCGTTCTCAGTGCTTCCTCACCCTTGTTGCATATTGTAATATTAGACTCATCTACTAGTACATGGCCACAGAAACTTAAGATCACATCTTTCAGGTTTGTTCAGAGTTGATTTAATTAGTATTTATGACCTTGCAATTACATTTCTAGCCAATTTTAACTTTTGGGTCTAAATTATTCACTTTCTCTGCATATTGTAAATGTGGTAGGAAGGCTGATCAATTTCATGATATTAATAGACATTTGGTGATCGAATCTCTGGATGGATTCTCTCTCTGAGTGTGAAAATGATGTCGTCTGAATGGGGTTCTGCACCAGAGGTTCAAACTGTGACAATACTGGTCGTGTTTTCCGGCACAACATTCCGGAGGGAAGGCGAGAAGATGTGTTGGAATTAGTCAGCAAAGGTTGTAGTCTTTGGGTACTAGTTGATGACAATTGTTAGGTTTGTTTATCAGATATTACTGAATAAAATTAATTTCCAATTAATTATGTGAGGTGGTAATGTGAAAATTGTAAAAATAACACAAGATATTTTTACTTAGTTCAGTTATCTTCTGATAACCTACGTCTAAGTGGCCATGCCCAGTAACAAGAAGACATCTTTATTGATGAATGACGATGAATGACGAATGACGGATAATAAGAAGACATCTTTATTGATGAATGACGACGAATAACGAATGACGAATACAAGATACCCCCCAGGTCATTGAAAATACATGAAAATATACATGAAGCTTTACTGATAATAGTGACGAAGTTGTTCTGTATTCCAAGCATGCTTGATCTTTTGTCCACCAATGCGAGCTAGCTTATAGGTCTCAGGTCGAATGACGGTATCAATAATATACGGTCTTTCCTAAAAAGGTCCAAATACACTAGCACCGTGCTCTTTATTATTAGATAGAACTTGTCGAAGAACAAGATCACCAACTTCAAATTCTCTACTTCTGACTTTAGAATTATAATATGAGCAGTGCAATGTTGATATGATGTGATCTGAAGTTGAGACTGCTCGCGCCTTTTTTCTAAGAGATCGAGTTCAATCCTCATTAGTGCATTATTCTTGTCTTACTCATAAGCAGATCGTCGTAGAGTGCTCGCACTAATTTCTACTAGCACCATTACTTCGTATCTATAAGCTAAAGAGAACAGACTTTCTTTAGTAGTGGTTCGTTGAGTGGTGCAATAAGCTCATAATACTTCATGAAGTACTTCTGGCCAAGCTCCTTTATGCTCTTCCATCTTTATTTTTAGGTTCTGTTTAAGTATCTTATTTATAGCTTCGACCTATCCATTGGCTTGTGGATGAACGACAGCGGAGAAGCTCTTCTTGATACCCAAGTTGTCGCAGAAGTTATGGAACTTATCGCAATCAAATTGTTTCCCATTATTAGAAATTATAGTATATGGTATACCATAACGGCAGATTATAGATTTATAAACAAAATCTATCATCTTTTTTGCAGAAATAGTACTCAAGGCTTCAGCTTTTGTCCATTTGGTGAAATAATCGACTGCAACCACTGCATACTTCAATCCACCTTGTGCTAATGGAAGCATTCCGATAATATCAATTCCCCATACTACAAATGGCCATGGACTAGTTATTGGAGTTAGAGGAAAATATGGCATTCTAGGAATAGTCACAAATCGTTGATATTTGTCACACCTCCTAAAAAATTCTATTGTATCCTTCTTCATAATTGGCCAAAAATGCCCTTGTCTGAGAACCTTGTTCACAAGTGCCTACCCCCTGAATGGTTTCCACATATTCCTTCGTGACTTTCCCTCATAATGTAGTGTGCTTTTTCTTCATCAATATATAATAATAACGGCGAGCTAAAACTTCTTCGATAAAGCTTCCTATCATAGATGATATAGCGAGCTACCTTCATTCGAAGTCGCTTTGCATCGTCTTTGCTTTCGGGCAGATCGCCATTTTGTAGATACTTCATTATAGGATCCATCCACAATGGTTTTTTGTCAACCGGCATAGTTACTTGGGGCTATACTTCGATACTTGGTTTCACAAGAAATTCGACAGGAACCACCTTAAATAATTTGGCATCTTTTGTTAAGGCGAGCTTAGCTAAAGCATCTGCCCGAGTATTCTTAATGCGAGGAAGAAGTTGAATGTTATAAGCAGTAAATGTCGAGAACAGTCGTTGTACCTCCTGTAAGTAAGCAATCATTTTTCTCCTGTTGCTTGATAATCGCCAATCACTTGACAAATGGCCAGCTAGAAATCACTATATACCTCAATTATCTCGGCCTTCATTTCATGTGTAAGCTTTACCCCAGCTATCAGTGCTTCATATTCTACCTCATTATTCGACCTTAGAAATTTGAAGCGAAGTGCACAATGAATATTATGCTCTTCAGGACTGATTAGTACTAAGTCCGCACCGGCTCCATACTCGTTTGATAATCCATTGACGTAAAGTTTCCACAATCTTGATAAATCTGTAACAGGTTTTTCGATCACTTTTATGGGAAGATTGACATCATACGTGAACTTTGTAATAAAATCTATGAGAGCTTGACCTTTAATTGCAGTGCGAGGTTGAAAACTAATGTTAAATTGACTCAACTCAACAGCCCACTTAAGTAGTCGTCCTGAAGCCTCAGGTTTTTGTAGAACCTGCTTTAATGGAAAATTCGTGAAAACTTTGATGGAGTGCGCATGAAAATAAGGTCGAAGCATCCTGAATGCGACGATGAGTGCTAATGCCAACTTTTCCATCTTTGGATATCTCTTTTCGACATCAAGTAATATTTTACTTATGTAATATATAGGTCACTGTATTTTTCTTCTCGAATTAATGAAGCACTTGTCGTATATTTGGAAACAGTGAGATACAAGTATAACTCTTCCCCCAGGTTTGGCTTTGACAAGAGTGGAGGAGAACCTAAGTATGTTTTTAATTCTTGAAATGTTCACATTCTTCCGTCCACTCGAAGCTCTTCGAACCCTTCAATACTTCAAAGAATGGTTGGCATTTATCAGTTGACCCGGATACAAATCGACTCAATACAGCCACTCTTCCTACCAGCCTTTGCACATCTTTGGGTTTACAAGGGGATTGCATATCAATTAGTGCTTATATCTTCTGAGGGTTAGCCTCGATTCCTCACTGATTGACCATGAACCCCAGGAATTTTCCAGATCCTACTCTGAATGTGCACTTTTGGGGGTTCAACTTCATCTGATATTTCTGAAGAGTTTTGAACATTTTATCAAGATGCTTGATGTGATCTTCAGCTTTCTTCAACTTTACTAACATGTCATCAACATATACTTCTATTGTCTTGCCAATTTGCTTTGCAAACATCATATTGACAAGACACTGATAAGTTGCTCCTGCGTTGATGAGTCCAAAGGGCATCTTCTTATAACAGTACAATCCTCGATCAGTGATGAAAGAGGTATGCTCCTCATCTAGCTCATACATGGAGATTTGATTGTATCCAGAATATGCATCCATGAAGCTTAAGAGTTCATGCCCCAACATCGCATCTACAAGCTAGCCGATTCTTGGAAGGGGAAAACTGTCATTCGAGCATGCTTTGTTGAGGTTGGCGAAATCGACACAAGTTGTCCACTTCCCGTTGGGTTTCTTTACTAAAATTGGATTTGCAAGCCAGTTCGGG
This sequence comes from Parasponia andersonii, assembly GCA_002914805.1. Lineage (NCBI taxonomy): Eukaryota > Viridiplantae > Streptophyta > Magnoliopsida > Rosales > Cannabaceae > Trema > Trema andersonii. Next base: position 206,260 of record JXTB01000004.1, read on the forward strand.
TAGAAAGATTCCCTGATGAATCCAATTTCGAGCAACTTCTCTACCTCTTCTTTCAATGCAACGTAATTCATGGCTCTTCTTTTTTGTTGTATAGGCTTCTTCTTTGTATCTATATTAAGGTGATGACACATGATATTCAGATCAATCCCCACCATATCCGAATGTTGCCATGTGAAGATATCCAAGTTTGATTTCAGAAAAGTAACTAATGAAGCTCGCATGAGTTCTTGAAGTTTTGCTTCAATTTTTAGAACCTTCGAAGACCTATCAATCAGAAAATCTTCCAAGTCTTTTATAGGTCTAGTCTTGACCTCTTCTTCGATTTCTCGAGGGTCGAGATCTTCGATTGACGTGTCGCTTGATGCTTCACTTGATGCATCATTTGACGCTTCATTTGACGCTTCACCTTGTAGCTGGACCATCATTGTACGAGGTGCCACATCTCTTGCTGCGAGCTTTAAAGAATTATTATAACATGTCCGCGCGTCATATTGGTTGCCTCGCACTTCGTCTATTTCATATTGAGTCAGGAACTTCATAGCGAGGTGGTAGATTGAAGTAACTGCTCGAAGTTCCCTCAGTGTTGGTCTTCCTAGTACAATATTAAATACAGAGGGACAATCCATAACTAAGAATTGGGTCATTACTATTGAAACCCTAGGATAAGTTCCAACGTTGACCATTAACTCAATCATGCCCCTAGGTATTATGCTGTTATCAGTAAAATTGTAAAGTGGAGTGACAGCGGGATTTAGGTCGCTTTTACTCAACCCCATCTTCTCGAAGGCGTCATAGTATAGGATGTCAACACCATAGCTGTGTGCTTCCACAGTTGATCTTTATGACTAACCCATCATTATGCGGGTAATGGACCTCCCTTGCATCCTACACCATGAAGGTAATATCCATATCTAATACCCATTGAAGTTTTTGTGGTCACTGCTCAAGATGCATGACATTAGTCAACGGTTGCTATCGTGCTTCTCATGTGTACCTACCTCGGGCCCTCTTTGAATCTCCACCAGCGTGCAGTCCTCTAAAAATAATTCGCACCTCGCTTTGAATTTCTGGAGGTCACTATAGGTTTTTTTTCTCACCTTTCATTGTTCTGTCTAGTGTACTGCTGCAGCCGCCCTTCTTTAATTAATCTTTCGATTTCATCTTTTAAGGCAAAGTAGTTATTGGTATCGTGTCCAATGTCATTGTGATACTTGCAGAACTTATTGGGATCATGCCTTACTCTATCCCTTTTTATTGGTTCCAGTTGACGATATCGCTCGTATAGACATGATCTATAGGTGCATTCAGTTCAGTATAGTTGTTGAATATCATGGGAGCTCTTGGAATCTCCTGGTTTTTTTGTTTGGGCTACTTCTCAGTTGATTGTTCATTACTTCTTTTGTTTGACTTCTTTTTATTATTGTTGTTGGTCGTGGTCGCATCTTTAGCAGCATCTTTTCCTCCTTCCTTCTTCGTCTTATGAAAATTCTCGCTTGAAGATTCCACCTTCAGATGTCGACCAACTCTTCGATAGAAATCTTCAAGGGTTTTGCATTCTCGCTCAAGTAACTCTTCCCAGAGTTTAGTCTCTGGTTGCACCCTAGCCATCATGGTTGCCTTCGGTTCTGCGATGAGGATGTTGGCGAATGTAAGTATCTTCTATTTTCTCTTTTCAACGCATTTTTCTGGTATTGATGTGTTATATTTTCATACTGCTGCAGCTGCTATCCTGATGCATGACCCAGTCCTTGAGTGTTTGAAGAAAGCCAAAAAAGTCGAAGAGATAACCCAAGCATTCGAGGACTCGGAAAAGGATCGCGAGGAAGAGAAAAAAGCCTTCGATTTAGAGAAGCAGCTGCTCGAAAGTCTGGCCAAGGAGAAGTTCGAAAAGGAGAAGCTCGAGGAGAAAATTAAAGAGCTTGAAAAGACTATCTCTGAGCATCCAGATCGCACTAAGGAGGCGACGATAGAGGCAGCTCATAAGGCTATTGAAGAATTCAAGGCTACTGAAGTCAAAGAGCTCGAAGAGAAAGCCAGTTACATCGCCTCGTCGACCATTATATATAACATCTTCTGCGAGCATCTGAACTTCGACTTTTCCATCCTTGGCGAAGACGTGATCGAGCTTGTCCGGAGTTGGAAGGAAGCGGAAGCTACCAAAGCTGGAGATGGTAGAGTGAGCACGTCTGCATAAAAATTATTTTTTTTATTTTTTAAGTTCAGAACAATACGGGCTTGGTCCCCTTCTTATTTGTATTTCTTTGCTTGCATACAAGTGCAAGCTTTTATCAATGAATGAATGCTTTCTTTATTAGACGCTTCTTCCTGCAAAACAATCAACACACTAAGTCGTAATATAGAAGATAATTAATTTAACCAAGTAGTCAATCACTAGGTGACTGATTGGTACGCTATTGTGATTTGAATCCAACACTTAAAATGGTTGTGTTAGGATAAGTTAGGTCGGTTAAGAAAACAGTAAGTATGAGTGATGCAAACTCAATACTGTTTTTCAAAAGTTCCATGGCAAAATGTAAATATAGCAATATATCACATCGAACAATGAACATTTTGCTTAGTTACTTTGTTGTTCGAGGAGGAAAATTGCGTAATACGACATTCTAAGGCATGAAGCGAGGAGAAAATCCTAAGATTTTAAGGAATTTTAGATATTTCAGCGATCGAAAATTCCGACCCCTCTAAATGGACGTTTTGCATAGTCCCTTAGGAAGCAGTCTTATGGTGTTCGAAGACTGCCATAAAACTATAAAAAGTGGACCAAATCGAATGATCAATGAGGAGACGCCCTTATTGATGATGATGAATGACGAATGATGATCAACAAATGACGATCAACAAATGACGATCAACGAATGACGATCCACGAATGACGATCAACGAATGACGATCTACGAATGACGAATAAGTAGATATCTTTATTGATGAATAACGAATACATGAAGATTTACTGATAATAGTGACGAAGTTGTTCTGCATTTTAGGCATGCTCGATCTTTTGTCTGCCTGTGTGAGCTAACTTATATCTCCCAGGTCGAATGATGGTATCAATAACATACGGTCCTTCCTAAGAGAGTCCAAATACACTAGCACAGTGCTCTTTATTATTTGGTAGGACTTGCCGAAGAACAAGGTCATAAACTTCAAACCCTCGGATTCTAACTTTAGAGTTATAATATCAAGCCATGCGCTGTTGATATGATGCGATCTGAAGCTGAGACTGCTTGCGCCTTTCTTCTAAAAGATCGAGCTCAATCCTCATCAGCGCGCTACTTTGATCTTGCTTATAGATAGAACATCGTATCTATATTGAGACAGTGATACATGATATTCGGATAAATCCCCACCATATCCGAACATTGCTATGTGAAGATATCCAAATTTGATTTCAGAAAAGTGATTAATGAAGCTCGCATGGGTTCTTGAAGCTTCGCTCCGATTTTAAGGACCTTCGAAGACCTATCGATTGGCAAATCTTCCAAGTCTTCTATAGGTCCAGTTTTGACCTCACCAAAAAACTTTTCGAGGGTCGAGGTCATCGATTGCCGTTTCACATGACGCTTCGCCTGTCGCTTTTGACGCTTTCCTTGATGCTTCTCCCTGTAGCTAGACCATTACTGTGCGAGGTGTCATATATTTTATTGCGAGCTTTATTGAGTTATTATAACAAGTCCTCGCATCATATTAGTTGCCACGCACCTCGCCTACTCCTTGTTGGGTCGGGAATTTCATAGCGAGATGATAGATCGATGTTACTGCTCGAAGTTCCCTCAGTATCGGTCTTCCTAATATAGTATTAAATGCAGAGGGGTAATCCACAACTAAGAATTGGGTCATTATCGTCGAAACCCTAAGATAGGTTCCAACATTGACCATTAACTCAATCATGCCCCTGGGCATTATGTTGTTACCAGTAAATCCGTAGAGTGGGGTGACAGCGGACTTCATGTCACTTTCATTCAACCCTATCTTCTTAAAGGCGTCGTAGTACAGGATGTCAACAGCACTTCTGTTATCGACCAATACTCGTAATAACTACGTGCTTCCACAATTGATCTTTATGACCAACGCATCATTATGTGGATAATGGACCTCCCTCGCGTCTTGTTCTGCGAAGGTAATATCCATATCCGGTACTCGCTGAAGCTTTCGTGGTCACTGTTCAATGTGCATGACTTTGGTCAACGGCTGCTACCGAGCTTCTCGTGTATACCTATCCTGCGCTCTCTTGGAATCTCCACTAACGTGCAGTCCTCCGAAAATAGTTCGCACCTCGCGCTGAGTTTCTGGAGGTCACTGTCGATTTTCTTCTCGCCTTTCATTATTCTGTTTAGAGTACTGCCGTAGCCGCCCTTCTTTGATTAATCTTTCGATCTCATCTTTCAGGGCAAAGCAGTTATTGGCATCGTGTCCAATATCATTGTGATACCGATAAAACTTTTTGGGGTTATGCCTCGCTCTATCTTTTTTCATCGGTTCCAGTTGATGATACCGCTCCTGTTAGTTTGTGACCGCATAGATATGATCTATGGGTGCGTTCAATTCAGTATAATTATTGAACCTTATGGGAGCTCTTGGAATCTCTTGCTTTTTCTATTTGGGCTACTTCTCAGTCGATTGTTCATTACTCTTTTTGTTCGACTTCTTATCATTATTGTTGTCGTTTGTGGTCGCATCTTTGACAGCATCCTTTCCTCTTTCCTTTGTCGTCTTATGAAGGTTTTTGCATGAAGATTCCACCCTTAGATATCGACTAACTCTTCGATAGAAGTCCAAGGGTTCTGCATTATCGCTCTAGTAACTCTTCTTAGAGTCTAGTTTCTGGTCATACCTCAGCCATCATTAGAGTTAAAACTCCTCCCTCAGGTGGGTTATTGATCTTTGTCAACTCTGAGGTAAAACGATTTAGATAAGATCGTAAAGTTTCCTCCGGGCCTTGCTGACTAGCAGACAGACTTACCAATGAAAAAGTAAAATTCTTTGCGGCCTGGAATTACCTCAAGAATGCAGTCTGGAGCTGTTGCCAAGACGAGATTGAACCAGACTTGAGTCATCGGAACCACTTTTTCGCCGCTCCTGTGAGAGTTATAGCAAAGCATCTACAACGTGCGAGATCATTAACATGATGAAGTTCCATCAGGTCGCTGAAGTGATCCATATGGTCCTGCGGATCAGTTTTCCCATCAAAAGTATTTATGGTGGGAAGTTTAAATCTAGCAGGTAAGGCGGCAGCTCAAACTTCCTCGCTAAATAGCGATTGACGATACCCATCAGCGAGCTCATCGTCCTAACCAGTAAGTGCATCTAATGCAATCCTCAGATTATGAACATCAACGTTCAGAGGGAGAACATTCTCTCTTACTGGTGGTAGGAGTGGCCTCTGATCGTTGTCACGATATAAGGCGAGTTGGTTAGATAGATTCTGCTACGACCTTAGGGATTCCAATGAAACAGTGCGACGAGATTGACTTTGGGCATTGTGTTGCGATGTGGATCGCTCCTGACTATGTCGCTAATCCAGATATTGTCTCAGGTCTGTAGGATTCTGTCGAGATTCCTTACTGATCCTTTTAAAGACACTCCTCGATTGATATTTTTGCTTGTGTTCAAGATAATCACGATTGATGGTTACTCTCTGGGAAGGTTGTCTACGATCACGATCAGTGCTCGAACTTTCAGTACCAGATACCAGAGGCAAGTCTGCGACCTTGCCTTTTCCCTTGGAGATGTAATCTCCTCGACGCTCTTGTCGGGCTTCAGGTTGGTCACGGTTCCCTGTCTCTAGGATCTGAATTCCTCTCTCAGGTTATTGAGCAGGATGTTTTTTGGAACGTTCGTACTGTGGTGGAGTTAGCATCTGTCCCTCAGCAAGTCGTGGTAGAGAGTTATTAATCTGACTTGTAATTTGCTGAAGGTTCACCAGTGCTTCCTCCATGCGATTCTGTCTCTAGACAATATTTTACGGTGCGGTCACGGCATGCTGATCCTGAGCAGGATCTACCTGTGCAGCAGCGGTACTTTAAGGATGATTTTGGATAGTTCCGGTGTTTCTGGTATGTTTCTTGTGTTTGTCATTGTTGAAAGAAGCGAAATGGACAAACTTTTTTGCCGGAATAGCCCTTCTTCTAGTGCCAATTGTTGACGGAGTTTTTGTCAACAATAAATTTAGAAAAATTACAAAATGTAGCTTGTGTATGAAAATGGTTAATTAATCAAAGCAAATAAAGAGACAAAAAATTTATAGTGGTTCAGCCCAAAAAAGATGAGCCTATGTCCACTGTTTTTTACTATTTTCTGGAGAATTACAAGAACTCAAAATTACAATGTGCTGTCCAGAAAGAAGAAGCAAGAGTTTAAAAAGTTCTCAAAAGATCTCAAAGATAAAGATCAAAGAAAATCTCCCACTAAAACATTGAACTCCCTTTATATAGGTAAGTATAGCTCAATGTTTCCCAATTATGAGAATGAGTAACTGTATAATTAGAGAATACAATTCGAGTAACAATATAACTGGGTAATAACTTAAATGAGATGACTGGTCGATCTTGAAAGAGAAACTTTTATTTCCCTTTCTTTGTAAGTTACCCGTTTGACGAAACTTAATCTTCTTTCCTTTTCATTCCGGTCGTACTTAAGATCGCACTTAACTCTTTTGGAGGAGGTCGCACTAACTTATGTGGTGGGGGTCGCACTTAACTCTTTCGGAGGAGATCGCACTAACTTATGCGATAGAAGTCGCACTTAATTCTTACTCATACGACCTGACACGTTCATTTGGTCAACTTTTTTCTTTTTGTTATTAACCAACATATAAGATTTTAGACCGCACAACAATGAATATTTATTTTTATTATTTTTTTCTAACTACTTAAATTATAATAATTATAAAATTATAATCTAATAATTAAAAAGAAATACTTATAAATAAGAAAAAGAAAAATAGCTATTCAATTAGTACTCATTATATGTAAGATGTCGAATCAAAAATCATAACTTTTGTTGACAGAACCAGAATCTTTAATGAATTCAAAGAATGATAAATATTTTGTAGTTTACTGCTTACCAATAGGACTTCTTTTTTCCCCCCTAGAATGCTTACCATTAGGACTGTAATAAGTAAGAGGAGCAAATATGTCCTTTCAATTCCCTCAACCAAAAAAAAAAGTCCTTTCAAAAGAAAAATCATGAAAATTGTGGAATTCCTCATATTCGTGGGTCCGCTAATCCTAGTATATGTCTTCTAATAAACGATGAAGTAGGAGACGTCATATAATCACCATCCCTTATCTATATTTTGAAGAAAAACTTCATGCTTAATTGAAACACATAATTAAATAGTCACCATCGTCGGCTGTCTCATATCGTATCCATAGTCCACAAAACGGATCTTTTGTGTGCTTGAATGTAAGAGAAAAAACGTCCGCTCTATAATTCTATCTACTACTACTATTCAAGGAAATTAAAATAAAGGGTATGGTCAGTGCAATAGGATTCATAGGATTATGCACATCTGTTACAAAATCTAATGAAAATCTAATATATATTCATTAGAAAAATATTATTTTTTTATCACAAAAAAATACCCAGAATTAGAATTACTTAGAGTAGACTTTTGTCGACATTAGAAATAAATAAATGTGTAAAAGGTATGACAGAATAAACGTAATAATAATTGTTTAAAGCGAAAGCACATGACTTGGGATGGACATAAAAGAAAAGTGACGCTTTCTGTGTTTTGCTGGCAGATGTCAATCCTAATATTTGAGGACTATATATATCATTATATCTAATCAAATCATGCCAAAAGTTTCAGTGCCGCTGTTTTGGCGTTCACCTTTTGTTTCATTCTTGTGTTCCGTAAATAATAAATAATTTAAAGTTTCATTAGTAATTACTGACTATAGAGGGATTCAACGAAGTAACGTTTCAGAATATAATTTTTCTTGTATCATTTTCTATCATATTTACATTTTTAATAATGATATATTAATTTGTTGGTACAAATATTTCCTACCGTGCAAAACCTCCTATTCCTCAAGGGGAAAACCCAATTGCACTAGCTTTTCTTCTGCAAAATAAATAAATAAAATAAAATTGCACTAGCTTCTCATCTGTAGGAATAAAACAAGATGCAAGCTAAGAACACCAACAAAAATAGTAATGTACCGAAAGCAGTCGTTATATATTCACAATATCTTGATCGAAATAGAAAGAAAATGAAAACTAAAAACTATAGTGTGGAACTCATTAGGTCCTAGATTTTTATTGGGAACTCATTTGTTTGTCCTATATACTCTGTCACATAAAAATAATCTCAAAACTTGTCAATCATGGAATGCATCCACTCCACATGGGACTCCCACACCCACGTGCATGAATATATGGTTAGCTTTTGTTTATTTATTTATTTATTTATTTTAACCAGCCAAATGCAAAGCACATGGTGGATCCAGAACTCGAATATTACTTGGTAGAATGCTCAACTACTTGTTACTTATATTACTTATTTAAGATTTCGACTGCATATGTGGCAGTGCATCACTGTCGTGGCACACGTACCAATAAATATGAAATCAAGAGAGTCGTCGTGTTATATTGTGGCAATACACGAGTGGTGTGTACTTGTCATCAACTAGTGATATACTGATATTTAGCATTTTCTTACAAAAATAGTGGAGGAGAGTTCATTGAATTGGTGGTTAACATCGTTGGAGTAGGTATAATTTTTTTTCTTTTTCCATAAACTAACTCTAAAGAAAGGAAAAAGAGCAATGTGTGCTTGAATCTAATACGACAGTAGCCAAAAAGTTTGGTGAGAAAGTAGCCAAAAAGTTTGGTGAGAAAGGTCATCGTCCTTTAGTGAAAACTTCAAATTGAATTAAAGCGCGAAACGTCGTCCTTATAAGCATTGCCACGATACGACACTGACATTTCTGGCTGCCATAAATAATTAATGGAAATTAAGATGGAATAAGCAAGTTCATGAAGTATTACTAGATCCAAGTGAAACATAAGTTGTGCTCATGAGAATATCTAAATAGTAACTAATTATTCACATGAAAGGGTTCATTTTGAAAAGGAAAACTTTGCAATTCAAGTAAAAGCAAGGGGCTTGCATTGCTCGAGTGCTTTAGACCTTATCGGAGAATCTCATGTTTTCATTCAGGAAAACTCAAGGTCAAATTCTAAAGGGGATCAACTTGTTACATGTGATCACTCATCATAATCATCCTTCAATATTAAATGATACCTAGATCAACCATTTAAAGGTTATCTCTTTGTACTGCTAAGCTTCCTACCACCAGAATCCTAAAACACAGCATTTGTTATTTTCAAATCCTATGATATCTATGGTCGTTGAACTAATCAAGAAAAGTAGAAAACAACCAGCCTTTTTTAGATATGATACATCATCATTTTTCATCACCATATATTTGGATATCATATATGAACAAACAGAATAATTAAAAAAGAAGTTAATAATCCAAAATGGGTACATAGTCATAAATTTAGTATGATTGATAACTGCACTTACTTCTAATGTTAAACTAGTTCTAATGTCAAGGTAAGTTTAAATTTCCATTCTTTATCCTAAAAACAAAATTAAAAAATAAACAGGCTGCGTATCTAATTCATGAGCCGTTTCTTCTTAAATGATGAAGCAACAGTGGCATCAAAAGGTAGAAATCAAGAAAAAGCAAATCAAAGAAAACAATGATTCAGTGAAGAAATAAACCAGCACTATTATAAACAGCCACACATAGACACAAGTATGTGCATGTGTGACACGCACACGTGTCTCCAATCATAGAACCTAACACCGATGAGAACCCAGATCAGCAATTAAAAAAATCATCAACCATATATGATGAGTTCATATGTGTCATATCAAAGCAGCCGGGTCTCATCTATGTTCATATGTGCTTCCAATCCACCAACTAGACCAAATGACAATTGTAAAGAATAAAAGTTGACAACAATACCATAAACTACTTTGAAATTCTTCCACTTAGAATTAAGATATGGTTCAGCAAATGCAATCATTTCAGCCCCAATCCAATTAAATTTCAGCTAGTAAAAAAGCTTTTCCAACTTTTGAAATTAATAAAAGGGAACTTGACCAACTTACATAATTCATTGATTCATCTCCATCAATTTGTAATCTTATCTTTTCCTCACAAAGCAAACTCACTATTAGATCCACAAACACAAATCACAAGAAGAGATCAAAAACCAAAGGCAAATTATCCTTCCTTTTTTTTTTCCCCCTCTTTTATGGTATATAATTTGTAATTTTTTGAACAGGGCCCTTTTTGGAAATATCAGAAAAGCCCCTTTATATTAAGATTGTTTAGGACAAAAACCTGCAAACTTAAAGATTGTCATCAAACCCTCTGTATTTTCGCTTATGGTCATAAAAATCTCTCGTATCCTTCAAAATTAAAGCTCTTTTTTCTTTTTTTTTTTTTTTTTCAATCCAACTGTCTGATGTCTCTAAAAGGAGTTCTGAAAACTGTTAAACAAATCAACAATTGCAGCTCACTAACCAGCCGCAATAGGAACAGTGAAAAAAAAAGCAGCCGTAATAGGAATAGTAAACAAGGCAGCCGTAATAGCAATAGTAAAATATGGTTTTCACACCACTTTTCAAGTTCTATAAATACTAATAAAATATGACTTTCACACCACTTTTCAAAAACTATAAATACGGAGGGCTTCATCACTTATTTCGTATCCCATTCTAAATCCTTTTCCTTTCTAAGAGAGAATTCAAGCCTAAAAATTCTTCTTAGTGTCCTACTGATTTTCTCTTAAATTGTTTAGAGAGAGTGTTTTCTCCTATTTCAAGAGAGAGTTGGGTTAATTTGTTCTCTCTTTGTATTTAGAAAGAAGTGAGTTATAATTTCTTTTTCATAGTGAAATTTCTTCACAGTTTTATTCGTGGACGTAACCTAAATTGAGTGAACCACGTTAATTCTTTTGTGTACCTTATTTTTTTTTTCATTTTATCCAAAATTTCTCAACTCATATTTTAACTGTGTAATATCGCTTCTACAGAGTCGATCCCCTGACAAAAACATATAGGGGTTTTACGACGATTTTCCGATTCCGAAAACAAAATAAAACGTTCGCCAAATAACCATTTTAGTCGACGAGACCATCGCACAAGCTTTCATCACAGTATAATAAAGAGCTTGAAACAAATTATCATAAACCATTATATTTGAATACAAAATACAGACCACTTTTGCGCCGAAAGACTCATCTTTAAATAAAACAAACACATTACATACCAACCAAAAGTCAACCAAACCAACCCAAATAGTCTCAACATTTCAATCTCACAATCCATCACATAAAAACATGCCAATAACAACAAGAACCACCCCCAAAAAAAAAAGAAAAAGAAAAAAAATTCAAGAAAAGAAGAAGAACCAAAAACCCATTACAAGACAGCTTTTTTATTCAGAAAAAAAATGTCGTTAAAAATTCTTAACAACAAATCAAATTAAGGAAGGGCCAGATCAGCAATCCTCAACAATGGCAGTCCCAGCTGGCACATGAATCTCCTTTGCAGAGACAATGATAGGGTGCATCGCAGCCCACGTAAGGCCCGGTCCACCTCCCTTCATCAATGTAGCTCGCGTCCCAAACCGAAGCGTATAGAAACATGGGTCTCCCCTGAAATCCTAGACCTTCCTTCCTCTCCTCCCTCCGCACGATCTTCCCATCGATCGAATCTGGGCCCACTTGATCGCGTACACGTGGAACCCATCGGCGCAATCGAAACCCAGATCGTGGATCTACTCATTGTTCCCGGTGCCGGTGGCGTAGAAGTTGGTCTGGACGACCGTATGGTCTTTGCCCAAGAACTCGAAATCGATCTCGTCTTGGGACCTGTCGCCCTCGAGGGAGGAGAGGTAGAGGTTGAAGTTGAGGCCGCTGGTGTTGCCGCCGGGGCAGCGGATCTGGGAGCTGAAGGTGCCGTAGCGGAAGCGCGTGGTCGTGCGCCACCGAGCGCCGCCGCGGTGGTCGAAGGTGAGGGTGATGGAGTTGGAGTCGGCGCAGTGAGCGCAGGCCTCTGCGGTGTAGTCTATGGCGATCTCTTTCAGGGGTTGGGTTTGGTGGAGCGATGGAGTCTCTCGTTGGAGAGCTAGGTCCGTCATTGGAGCTGGCTAAGCTGAGGTTGGAGGAGGATGGTGGTGGTGTTGAAGTCCTGTACTCTGTACTGGTGCATAGGTTAAACAGAACATGACTGGTCTGATTAATTTGAACCGTTCGATCTGATTACTTTTTTTTTTTTTTTTTTTAATGTCTCCACGGCCAACGTAACTCATGACTAAGAGTATATGTGATTATTTAATCCGGACGGAGGGAAAAAAAAATTGTTCAAATGAGAAAAATAATTGGAGTGGAGAATATTCCTAATGTTAATACAGGGATAATATACTAGGACGTATCGCCGTATTTATTCTGATATATATTTATATAAAAAAATTATTATATATATATATAAATTTATTTAATTTTATATCATTTATATTCTTATATTTTAAATAAAATAATGAAATTAAATAATTATATATATTTATATATTTAAATTTTAGAGTTTAAAAATTATTAATATATTATTGTATTTTATNATTTTATTATTAATAATGAGTAATAAATAATTATAATTTTTCTGTTATTCATAAAAAAATAATAATTAATAAAACAAATATAATATTGTGATTAGCTTTTAAGAACGAGGATTATAACTGAAAAATCGTTCCGATACACCCCATTACTATCGCTACTAGGTACATGTTTGATTTATCTTTTTTCTTTAAAGAAACATTATCACGTTGTTATTTATCTTTTTCAATTACAAATAATGTTATTCTTTTTAATAATGAATTAAATACAGAAAAACTACAAATTAATTAAAACAAAAATTCAAGCAAAAAAAATTAATTAAAACATAAAACAATAGAGACGATAAACTTACACGAGATTGTGAGTTTTTTTTTTCTTTTTCTTTTAATTATTATGCGCTAAAGGGTAATGCTAAGCAATTAAATTTTTTTGTTGTTTTCTAAAAATTTTCATAACGGCGTATGATTAGATAATCATAGATACATGGTATTAGTTGATATCCCCTGCTACGTAAGTGCATGCTTTTTTTATTTTTTTATTTTTTTATTTTTTTGAGAAAGTGCATGAAGTTATGTTGCTCGGATATTGTAAACAATTTTGATTGATTTTGATTCTAACTAAATCGATTAAAGCTATCATAACTCATTACCGTCAAATTTTTTCCCCTTTACCTTGTACGTTGACTAGAATGCGAACAAAAATGTAATGTCCACAGCAAAAAAAAAAGTTATATGTCCGCAACAATTTTATTATGTACTCACCATTGGGATATTATTCCAATTGAATTGATACATATAGGGCTATATACATATATTGACTCTGGGGAATTCGAACTCTGATTTCTCTACGTTAGAATGAGGTGCGATTATTATTAAGTTAAGTCTGTGACTACAATTAATTTGATTTTGAAAAGGAAAAGAAATAAATCTAAATTAAGACTTGATGTGTTTATCAGAATCTTAATCAAAATTTTGCCACCATATAATGGGAAACTATTTTTAAAATTTACAATTAACTAAATATAAAATTATGTTGTGATCGCATGCTTGATAACCACAAATTGTCTCTAATATTGAAGTTTAGAGTACAATTTCCCTATCTCTATATCAAGATACAAAATTATGTATAGGTAACATAAAAGTCTTGTTTCATTGAGGATCATACTTAATAGCAGCAGCCCCATCTATTTGCAATTGCATATGTAAGAAGTCCATTCAGATAGCTCCAAATAGCCCGAATAAAAAAAAAAAAAAAGAGAGAGCAAGCCAGGCACCATATCTGCTCACTCGGTTAAAGATCTCCGAAGTCATCACCAAACCTCGGCACCTATCAGACGAGAATCTACTCTGCTAATGATTGTGGGAGTCACCCTGGTAACAAACGAAGTTTCGTAATAATACTCTATGGAGTATGGTCACTTGGGTGACCATCCCACTAGCTAGGCAGATTCTACAACCAAAGTTTCCTAATACGTATGTGTTGTACTTTTTAATCTGTAGACAGAGTTCGAATGTTTCTCTAACTCATAAATAGTACCAACCTAATTTCCTCAGTTAAATATGTATATCCACAATACTAATTATCCATTCTTGTTTGGGAAACTTCCAGAAGCTAGCTAGCTAGCTAGCTAGTAAATCGGAAGAATCTTCAAGAAGGTTGAAACTGTTAAAAGAAGCTGCTGAGTTAGTAGTTTGTTTAGGCAGCTAGCTTAGAAGTTAGTAAATATAACTCATTTACGTGTTAGTAGTATATTTACGACGACTAAATATACTAATTCAATGAGTGCTGTTATGTAGATTCTGTGTATTAGGAATGCCTATAAAAAGGATGGACTATCTCTCTGGTTAACGAATTAAGCCTTTATAAGAACATTAATATACTCTACTCCCTGTTCTTTATACTTAGCTTAATAATACCTTGAGTTTTCTAGTAAGTTCTTTCTATTCTAATTTACTCAATCCCGAAAGAACAAGGCAAACATAAAGTGTTTTAAATCTTTTTTTTTTTTTCTTCTAAGTTTAAATTTGTTAAAGTACGGTCATCCATCTACCTCCACAATTGATTAATTCAGTAGTCCATATTTCAAATCCTTCATCCTACTGCAAAGCAAACATTATTCCAAATGTTGACTCGAAGTATTTTAACATAATTGGACCGTTGGAAAGCTACATAGTCTTGACTTCTTCTTCTTCTTTTCTTTTCTTATTTTTTTTCCCAAGGATTAACTGATGTAGCAGCCCACGACCAAATCTATGACTCAAAGCTAAGGTTTAAAATTCCAAAACCCAATCTAATGAATATTCCATTGGTTGATAAAATGCTTTTGTGTGTTAGATATTGTAGACTTATTTATTTGAAATGTGTTAGATTATTTAGCTTGTTTATTTGAAGTGTGTTAGGTGAACAATTTGTTTACTTGAAGTATGTTAGATGAACAATTTAAGTATATTTGATTGGTAGGTATTAGGTATATGGTTGTAAGTTTTTTAGAATTATTTTATTGGATGGTTTAGATTAATTGTCTTTACTAGCAAGAGTTATAATCATCCAATGTTCAATCAAATCTTAGTTTTCTCTTCTAAATTCTCTTTGAGAATTTTACTTATTTCTTTTCTTGTTGTGAGAACGTAAGTTAGAGCAAAATCTAGCGACCCACTGTGTCAATTGGTACCAGAGCTTACCTCTGTATCAGACATAGCTTTTCTGTTACCATCACCCTATACTATTTCCATAAAAAAAATAAAAAGTCAAAAAAAATAGTAATTCTATTTTTCTTTACTTTTAAAAATTTGTACTATTTTTTTTTTCCTATAAAAGCAAAAAAAAAAAAGTAAAAAGTAAAAAAAAAAAATGATGTCAGACGGAGAGTCTAGCCAACAAAATCTCGCTGTGGAAGAGTTCGCAAAAAAGGAGTCTGTGGGTACACTTGATAGAAGATTACAGAATCTAAAGATAATGCTTACGAATTTAACTCAACACTTTCTTGGGGGACGAAACAACAATTATGAGCAACGAAGACGTGACGAAGTTGATCCTCTTGGAAATTTTAGGCAGCATCGAAATCAACTTTTCCAAGATGAAGATTCTAGTGAAGATGATGAAGGACCAACCATGCCCGAAAATAACCAAGGACCTCGGAAAATGACTACCGCATGAAAATCAAGATTCCGCAATTTAATGGTCTATTCGTGATTGAAGAATTCCTTGATTGGCTAATTGAAGTAGAGAAATTCTTTGAATATTAGGGTACGCAAGAACACATGAAGGTCAAATTGGTATCTTATCAACTCAAAGGAGGTGCGTTAGCTTTGTGAGATCAATTACAAATGACACATATCCAGCAAGGGAGAAACAAAGTTCATACTTAGCAGCGAATGAAACAATTAATGATCAAGCACTTTCTACCTCCAGATTACGAACAAGCACTTTTCAGTCGGTATCAACATTGTCGACAAGCATACCGGACAATACAAGAATATGTAACCGAGTTTCACAAACTGACTATCCGAATCGACATTCGCGAATCTTAAAGTCAAAAGATTTCAAGATTCATTGATGGACTTCGTACAAACATACAAGATGAGATATTCAAATAATCTCATAATACTTTGTCTAGCACAATTCAACTCGCTTTAAAAATTGAAACTCAACTCAACAAAAGGACAAATCGCAATCCAACAACTACACAATCCTCTTCACCACCACAAAGATCTGATTTGAGCAAAGTGAAGGCCATGGCAAGACCACACGATGAAGCAGTACGATCAACTCCTTCTCACAATCAACCAACCGCTCGACCGCAAAGAAAAGTAGCCAACAATAATATTAACAACCCTTATATAGTCCCGAAAGGTAATAAATGTTATCGTTATGGATAAACATGCTATTATTCAAATCAATGTTGTCAGAATAGACCTGTCAATCTAACCACACATGATGATGACGTCGAAAGAGATGAGACGTATTTCGAGAATGAGGAGTACGTAGATGAAATTAAACCTGAGGAAGTCATTTATGGAGATGAAGGTATTTCCTTGGTGATAAGACGATTGATGTATACACCAAAGAAGGAAGAGGATATGCAATGACACAACATCTTCAAGACTCACTGTACGGTTAAACAACGAGTGTGTGATCTTATCATTGATAGTGGGAGTAGCGAGAACATAGTATCAAAGACTATAGTGGACAAGTTACAACTACCAACCCAACCACATACTGCACCGTATCACATTGGCTGGATCAAGAACGTCGGTGAAACAAAGGTGACATAACAATGTCGAGTTTCATTCTCCATCGGTAAATATAAAAATGGGATGTTGTTGATATGGATGCTTGTCATATGTTGCTTGGTCGACCATGACAATTCGATTTATACACTATGCATAATGGCAAAGCTAACACATACAGCTTCCACAAGGATGATATGAATATTACTCTGGCTCCTCTGAAGCTACAAAATAACCAAAAAACCCCATCAGGACCAACCTTCTCTTTGTACCTAAAGAGACATATACTCCTACCAATATTCCTGTACAAGTTCAAACATTATTATCTGAATTTGAAGACATCGTTCCTGAGGAGTTAACCACTGGCTTACCACCCCTATGAAATATTCAACACTAGATTGATCTTGTTCCTGGAGCAAGTCTACCGAGTCTACCGCATTACCACATGAGTCCTAAGGAGTATAAGATCCTATAAAAACAAGTCTAAGATCTTCTCAAAGGGATAATTAGAGAAAGTATGAGCCCTGTAGCTGTACCTGCACTCCTAACATCGAAGAAAGACGGAAGTTGGAGGATATGCATTGATAGTCAAGCCATCAATAAGATTACGATACGATATCGATTTCCTATCCCACGATTGGATAATATGCTTGATAGATTGGGAGGATCAAAGCCCTTTTCCAAGATTGATTTGTGGAGTGAATACCATCAGATTCGTATTCATCCTGGAGATGAATGGAAGACTTTATTCAAAACGCATAAAGGATTATACGAGTGGTTAGTTATGCCATTCAGTCTATCCAATGCCCCGAGTACTTTCATGAGGTTAATGAATTAGGTATTCCAACCCTTCATTGGAAGATTTTTCGTAGCTTATTTTGAAGACATTTAGTCTATAGTCAGAATGGAAAAGAACATCTATAACACTTGACGAAGTTTTTAATACACGTCGTAAGAATCAGTTGTATGTTAACCTAAAGAAATGTAGCTTCATGATTGACAACTTAGTCTTCTTGGGCTTTTTTGTGAGTTCTGACGGAATTAAAGTCGATCAAGATAAAGTAAAGGCTATTTGAGAATGGCCAATATCGAAGACTATTACAGAAGTTCAGAGTTTTCATGGTCTTGCAACGTTCTATAGACAATTCGTAAGAAACTTTAGCACTATAGCTGCACCGCTCACCGATTGTTTGAAGCAAAAGTAATTCCTTTGGATAGAAGAAGCAAAACAGAGTTTTGCTATCTTGAAGGAAAAACTCACAAATGCACCCGTCCTTGCACTTCCTGACTTTGACAAAATTTTCGAAGTCGACTGTGATACTTTTGGCATAGGAGTTGGAGCTGTTCTATCCCAAGATATAAAGCCAATAGCTTTCTTTAGTAAAAAGCTCAACGAACTCAGAAAGAAGTGGTCAACATATGAACAAGAATTATATACGATTGTTCTTACATTACAACAATGGGAGCCGTATCTAGTGCAAAAGGATTTTATCCTCAATATGGATCATCAAGCTCTTAAGTACCTCAACAACTCTTTCAAACCAAATCGAATACATGCTCGATGGATTTCCTACATCTAGAAGTTCACTTTCTCTCTTAAGCATAAGTCAGGACAATTAAACAAGATTGCTAATGTATTGAGTCACCGAGTTATGTTACTAACTGCTGTTCAAAATAAAATAATCGGTTTTGATTATTTAAAAGACTTATATGCTGATAATGAAGATTTCAAAGAAGAATGGGAGAAATGCATTAATGGAGTTGCAAATAAACATCAAATATATGATGGTTTTCTATTCTTTGAAAATCGTTTATGTATTCATTAGTGGAAGCTCAATATTTTTGGCCACATCTTAAGCGTGATGTCGAGAAATTTGTCAAGCATTGTTATATATGCCAGACTGCAAAGGGACAAGCTCAAAGTACTGGATTGTATATACTACTTCCTATTCCTGATGCGCTTTGGGAAGATTTGTTCATGGATTTTATCTTAGAACTACCGCGAACACAAAAAGGTTCGGATTCTATCTTTGTTGTGGTAGATCGTTTTTCAAAAATGACTAATTTTATTCCCTGCAAGAAAACTTGAGATGCTACCCATATTGCTCAATTGTTCTTTCGAGAGATTGTGCGTCTGTATGGGTTACCAAGGACAATAGTTTCTGATCGCGATAGTAAATTCCTCAGTCAATTTTGGCGCACTTTGTGAAAGAGACTTGATACCACCTTGCAATTTAGTAGCACTTGTCATCCCCAAACAGATAGGCAAACTGAAATCACTAATCACACACTGGGCAACATTTTACGGTGCTTGATTAAAGAAAACCCAAGACAATGGGAGAATGTTCTACTGCAAGCTGAGTTTGCTTACAACAATGTGCCAAATCATTCTAGCGGTAAATCTCTATTTGAAATTGTTTATATTCATCCTACGTTGCATACTCTCGACTTGGTACCTTTACCAAAACTTTAAGGGATGAGCATTATTGCCGATCATTTGATTAATAAGGCAATCAATATCCATGAAGAAGTGAAAAGAAAGTTAGAAGAGTCCACTGCAAAATACAAGGCTAATACTGACAAGCACAGAAGATTCAAGACTTTCAAAGAGGGCAATTTTGTAATGGTTCATTTACGTAAAGAAAGACTTCCAATAGGAGAATACAATAAACTTAAGTAGAAGAAAATTGGCTCCTTTCATATTATTCAAAAGATTAATGATAATGCATATGTCATTGATCTATCAGATAGCTACACAATTTCTAAGACCTTCAATGTTCAAGACCTGTACGAGCACCATAGACTGAAAGTCATACCTTGAGCAACTCGAGGTCGAGTTTTTTTTTCAAGAGGAAGAAAACTGATGTAGCAGCCCGCAACCAAATCCATGACTCAAAACTAAGGCCCAAAATTCCAAAACTCAATCTAATGAACATTCTATTGGTTGGTAGAATGCTTTTGTGTGTTAGGTATTGTAGACTTATTTATTTGAAATGTGTTAGATTATTTAGCTTGTTTATTTGAAGTGTGTTAGGTGAACAATTTGTTTATTTGAAGTATGTTAGGTGAACAATTTAAGTATGTTTAGTTAGTAGATGCTAGGTGTATAGTTATAAGTTTCTTAGAATTATTTTGTTGGATAGTTTAGATTAATCCTAAACTTGTATAAATTGCATTCATTGGCAAGAGTTGTAATCATCCAATCTTTAATCAAATCTTAGTTTTCTCTTTTAAATTCTCTTTGAAAATTTTGCTTATTTCTTTTCTTGTTGTAAGAACGCAAGTTAGAGCAAAATCTAACGACCCGCTGCGTCATTAAATTATTAGCTAATTAGGGGAAGGGGAATATAGGCCTGGTAACTGGAGCGAAAGATCCATTTGATGTCTGAGCTCATCGGATTTGGGCTTCATGTTAGAAGCCCAACTGTCAGCGCAATATTGGTATTACAGTTGGAGAGTCGACTATGCAAGTCTTGTTATTATTGTAGCATTATGTTTTCCCCCCCTTTTTCTAGCTAAATTTTGTTTCCCCGCGACGAAAGCTTGAAAATATCATTATAGTAACAGCATGCAATCCGTATGATCATATCGTATGTATTACTCGCTACTTATCTAGTTATCTTTATCCGTTTACGTATGTACATATGTACATTATGCGTTTTTGCTCTATTTCAGGTCATACGGTAAACGACGAATAAAATTTTAATTATTAAGAGAATCAATTGCCAAAAGAATTGCTACGAAAAATCCATCCATTAGCCAAGTTCAAGAGCGTTTCAAATTTGGTGCATGCTCAAAAATTGTGATGGTGACCAAGTCTTTATTTTGGCTGATGACATCGATAATTTTAAAGTAGTTTTGCTATGCAACACTAATTAATAGACAATCGTCACTAGAGTTTGGCTACCCTAAAGGGAAACATGTTTTCTTTTAAGTAGTCTGCACAGTTATAAGAGATGGAATAAATCATACTAATAATTGTGCCTCATAAAAGTATAATTTTAAAGCATTGGATTCTTAAGGTTAAAACCTTATAAAATTGATCAATTAAATTACAAAATGCGTCAATTTTTTTTTTTTTTTTGATATCCATGTAATTAAAATCCATCAGCAACCTTTCTGAGCCATTGGTTTAATCCTGAGGTTAGAATATTAATAGCGTTCCACGTGTCATTCCACGTATGTCTTGTTGCATAAAAATCCTTATAGCTAATCGACAAATTTCAATTTTCTATCACAAGAGGAATGAAAATATTGGGAATCTGGTCAGGCCGCATTTGATTGAGCATAGTCATAATCTGATGGCCACGCCTTGAGGATTAGGACAAAACTTTGTTCCCAAATGACCCACTAACCTTCATTACCAAACAAATTATGAATCATAAAGTAATGAGCCGAATTTTTGGGAAAATGAAGGGTATTTTAGTCAAGAAAAATACAACAGCAGAAACGACACGGTACGGAGTTGCATGGAGCCCACCATAAAATTCCAATAGTAAATTCTACGTCACTAGCAATTAAACTACACTTTCCCGCCGGATTTTAAAATTCTGACCCAACGTCTCAAATCAGTTATGATTTACATGATGACAAATTTGGACCGCCTTTTTCATTGTCGGTTTCTCCAGCAATTTTTGCTTGGTCAAGCCGTTTGGCTCAGCTTTGTTCGAGAAGGCTTTTGAGCTAAAGTTTCAAGTTCACCATTTACTACAACGTTACAATATAACTTATATTTGAATACATGAAATTGATTCCAAATATATTGGAGAATTAATGTTGTAGACTTAATCGAAATCCCTAATATTTAGAACCATTTATTTTTTTGACGATTGAGTCTCCACATGCTATAGTTTCTCTAATTTTCTCTTCTAACATTTTGTCTAATTGTAGGATTCAAAATATGCGTATACTATCAAAAAATCTATTTATTTCGTTACTAATTTAAATATTAGCTTTTGAAGTTGCTTTCCGCGCGTTGAGAATTAGCCAGGTTCAAGTGTTAGGCAACTTGTATATAAGTACAATATCATAATGTATAATGTGTACAAAGTTTCGAGCATTAAAGAAAAAAAATTGTCAATAGGAAAACAACAAACAAATAATAGAGATGGGTATATGCCAATGCTACTAATCACTTCTTGGAAAGCAACCTAGCTTTATATTATTTTTAAAACTTTATATGTCACGCCAAAAACCTTGCTTTCTTTACATAAATGTATGCAGACACAGTGTCAAATGATCACATATTATATATANGTTAATTAATTAAGTAATGGCTGGAAGTGAAGCCACAAAAACTGCTACCCCCACCACAAGTACCACGACAACTACCACCACCACCAACACGGTCCAATCACGTCACCCGGCGATCCGTCGATTCGTCGGGGTCCGCCAAAGGCCATCCGGGCGATGGGTGGCTGAAATCAAGGACTCATCTCAACGAGTCAGGCTATGGCTTGGGACATACGACACCCCGGAAGAGGCAGCCAGAGCCTACGACGAAGCCGCCAGAGCCCTCCGCGGCGAGAATGCTCGCACCAACTTCGCGGCGCCGCCGCCACCCGACTCATGTAAGTCGAGCCCATTGGTCTCATCTCCTTCCTCAGGAGGGCTGAGCTTCTCTTCCCTCAAGGCCAAACTGAGCAAGAATCTCCAAAGCATCGTCGCTAGAACAGGTGAGAATAACAACAACAAGTCCTCGAAATGTAGGGTTAGCGACCACTTCACTTTCGCCAGTATATTCCATTTCAGGAAGTACTATAACGACCATCAGTATCAAAACACCATGATGATGAGAAACATGAATATAGACTCGAACGTGGTGCAGCCGAGCATTGTCGTTCCTCCTCATGTCCAAGACCATCAAACGACGTCGTGTTCTTCGTCGTCTTGGGAGACGTCAAGCATTTCGGATTGCAGCCCTGAGTGGGTAGGGTTCCGGCAAGCAGGGTTCGATTCGGACGGGTCGGATATCGGGGAAGGGTTTGCGGATCATCTAATGAATGGTAATTACTGGATGGATAGCCCGGAGGTGAGTGTTTGTAGTACTAATAGAAGTGAGGTTTCGATTAGTACTAATAGTAATAATAGTGGTAGTAAGAGGTTCAAGGTTTCTTCTTCTGTGGTTGTGCCTCCAACTTTCAGTACTACGACGCCCTTTCTATATGATCATGGTCATGATCTTGAGATTATCAATTGATATTAAAACATGGGTAATCAATTGATATAAGACATGGGCCGGGCGCATGAAAAGATTAAAGGATCAGTTGTGTGTAATTATTGCATGTTGTTTACTATATGCATGAAGAAAAGCTTTCTTAGCAAGGCTGAGAAGTTAATTATAGCTTTATATACGATGCATGGATCGAATTAAGTTGTTGTCGTTCTCTAGTGATATATGTTACAAGTCAATTAAGTTGTTCAAAAAATCTTCCAAGAAACTAGTGTACAGATAGAGAGAGAGAAATTAGGGTTGATCAATAAGGGAGAGGGATCGACTTACACAAGTTATAATATGAAATTTCGCTTATGTACAACGAAGCGACTGTATGATATTTGAGTCAAGTTAGAAAACAAAGTTTTATATATTTAAATACATATGCACGCTTGCTTTGGAAGTATGTTTATATATAGATAAATATAAAGAAAAATAAAGCAAAGTAACCTCCGCTCTTCTATATGATATGTAATATGAAATATCTCAAAACTCGAAATTTCAAACTACATATATAAATTTAAATTGATATTCCATATATATATATATATATATATATATATATATATATATATATATATAGGGCACCAATCCAGTGGGTATTTTTTTTTTTTACCTATGGGTAGGTATCAATTTGGCCAATGAAAATTTAGCATGCACATTTTTTTATTGTAAAAAGTAAGAGAGAAAAAAAGCATTAATGATGCACGTCTTTTCATGCACTTCATTATAGCCATTGGATCCCCATTAGATGGTGATCCAACGGCTAAAAAAAAAATACCTACCCATAGGTAAAGAAAAAAAATACCTATTG
>JXTB01000004.1:230258-274754 GCA_002914805.1 Parasponia andersonii
TAATAAAAAAAAAAAATCAAAGTCATAATAAATATATATATATAGATGAAATCCAATATGTATTTTTTTTTAATCTATGCATTGATATTATTTTAGCCAATGAAAATTTATTATGCCTATATTTTTATTGTAAAAAATAAAAAATAATAATAACATTAACACATCTTTTCGTATACTTTATTACAACGGTTTGATAAAAAAAATTCCTCCTCGTAAGGTAAAAAAAATTATCTCCTGGATTGATAATATATATATATATATATATATATGGGCACCAATTCAGTAGGTATTTTTTTTTTTTACCTATGCATAGGTATCAATTTGGCCAATGAAAATTTAGTATGCATATTTTTTTATTATAAAAAGTAAGAGAGAGAAAGAGCATTAATGATGCACGTCTTTTCACGCACTTCATTATAGCCATTGGATTACCATCTAATGGTGATCCAACGGCTAAAAAAAAATACCTATCCATAGGTAAAATAAAAAAATACTTATTGGATTGGCAACATATATATATATATATATATATTATGCTTTCATCCTGCAAACCTATTACTTCATGTTCACCAATCTGCAATGCGTAAAAGAGAGGAAAGGGAGATATTTTCTTTTTTACATGTTTATATAATAATTAATTACACAAGAAATGAAATCTTATCTCTACCATTTTTACCATTTTTTCTTATTCATGTTCATTTCTTTTCCACTCATTCCCCTCTACATTCCTTCCCTGTGAACCAGTACTATTAATGTCGTAGATTTGTTGGTCTTTTTCATCCCAATGGCAAGGCATCAACGATTAAATAAGTATTAGTAGAGTTTTTATAATGTGGTGCATGTGCCATAAATAAGATCAAAATCTTTTTGTTCTTTTTTTTCTTCCGTGTGTACTTATCATAGAAGTTGTAATTAATCCAAGAATTGGAATAGAGCTCATACAACATAGATGTTGTAAAAATCCAGATTTTGGGAGGATAATTTAGATATTTTACCAATTTTCTGGATATAATATTGGGGGATTAATTTGCAAAAATTTTGTGTAGAAGGACTAAATTGCAAATTTTGGGGGACGGAATTGATAGAAATTTAGGAGCTGGGGACAATAGTGTAATTTTTAAAAAAATTGCACAGTCTCACTCACGTGGGTATCCTTTTTCCTAGTCACTCTCTCTCTCTTCCTCACCCGACTCTCTCTCTCTCTCTCTCTCTTTCCTCTCCAGATTCTCTCTCGCTCTCGCTTGCTCGGCCGAAGGGGAAGGAGAAGGCCGCGCCACCTCCTGTCGTCGTCCGTCCACGCAGACCACCAGCAAAGCTTCCCCATGCCATTGCAAGCCCGTCGCCGACCTCCAGGAGCGGCCGGAGAGGCCCCTGTTGCCTGAGAAGACAAAGTGGGCATTTCAAATTTTTGGCCACCGACGACAATTCTGATCACCATTTGACTTCAAACTGGGCTCGTTAGATTCGTCTCGTCACAAAGATTGTCAAGGTATATATATCTTAACCCCATAATGCTCAAATCAAAACTTGTTATTTTGGAATGTTTTGAGTTTAAGTTTAACTTTTTGATCCGGCCGTTGGATTATGTTTTTGTTGTCATTTTTAGATTGTACTTGAAAAATAGGGACGTTTGATATATATATTGCCTATGTTTAGTGACCGGCACAGAAATCGAGATTGGACAATTGAGATTTATCTCGATTTATGTGCCATTAGCCCGGTGTGGGTCTGGACCTAAATTGGACAAGTTATATGTCTAACCTAGCTATTTTGGGTAGTAGAAATTCAGTGAAAATGTCCGTTTGTGGAATTGAAGCTCCGTTAAGAAGTTGGTTTTTTGTAAGAGGACGATCGAGGGCTTGGAATTGGTACTCGACCCTCCAGACGATCGTCAATGACACCTTGAGGATTCAATAGTGTGGTATCGTTATTTGAGCGAGGTAGGGACTTAATTACCTCTGTTTTATATCGTTTTCGAATAAAACTTATTTTCTGCAACATATGAGAACAAATGTGACATTTGTTTTTCTTGAACATCTGTGATGGAAATTGATTGTATAATGTATATATAGTGTATTGCTTTGGGAATTTTCTGAGTGCATGTTATTTTGGATATATTAAAAATAGGGCCGTTATGCTGCCCGTTTTCCTATAAAACCTAGTATGCTGATTTTATCAAAAAATCCGAGCATGATTATTTTCACACTTCGGTTCTGTATTACACGTGTCATAGGATCATATATGAGCACCGTGTTAGTATCATGGGTTTACAGTATGGCGCTGCGTGCCCCACCGTCGGTGTAGAGTCCGTAAACCTGTGCGGAATTTTGTTACTTCTGATTACCTCCCTATTTGGCAGGTGTAGGCAATTCGGTTGCTCCTCCAGGTTTGGTAGGCGACACACAGGTATTCCCTCCAGGTATGGGCTTAGGTGTCAGGCAGGCTGTTAGGCATACTTAGTGCCATCATCCTGGATTTCCACAGATGAGAGGATGAGAGCTCATGGGTATGGGTTGATTTGTGTCATGTGCATATGAATTGAATGGTTTTGATTACACTGCTCTATATATATATGGATTTCTGGTTTGGATTATATAGATATATATATTTTGAACTAAACTAACTATGTAGGAATTCTCCATCACTAAAATATTTCCTACTGGACATTTTATACTCACCCCCTTCCTCCCTTCCTCAGGTGGTGTCTAGTGCGATTTGGAAGATCAAGAGGAGTAAGAGGTTATCTTGACTGTAATTCATTATCTTGATAATGCTCGGAGTGTGAAGTCGTGGTGTTTAGATTGTTTGGGTTTTGTTTAGTATTGAACCAAGATTACTATACTCTGTCTTTATCTGTGAACTTATGTATGTCATTCTGGTATTTGATTTTTGGCATGGATGATAATGATGCTTGGACTTATATTTGATTTCGCAGTTTTAAATAATTATTCAATCTATGTTTAATGGTGTATATAAACTATGGGAGTGGTTCAAAGGATGAAATTCTAATTATTTTATTTAAATGGACCGTTTTATAAAACTATAACTTTTGACACTTTTTCAAATAAATCAAGGAATTTCTCATATTTGTGAAATTCCCCTTCTGCCACTAACCCGAGTTTTGGGTCGTGACATATGTCCTTTTTGACTCTCATAATATGTATAAGTCCCCTCATCTACGTTATGACCGTTGATTAAGCTAGATTATAATGTTTATAGATAGATGAGTAATTGTCGTACTTTCCAATTTATATGAATCCTTATATCTAGCTCGAAGGGATAATATATATTTGCTAATTACACTTCATTACCCCACTTTGAAGGATATTTTTAAAGGATATGCACCTACCAAATGTGTCCGAGGTCCTGTGTATGAGTATGTAATGCATAATGCATGCCATGTAGGCGTGTAGACATGTTGGCTGTGTTACTCCATCCTTATGCAGTATATTTTGTTTGAATAATAATAAGGACACCAAAATATTTTGCATTAAAAATTTAAACTACATAACATAATATGGGTTTCAATCGCTCTTTATTTTAAAGTGAAAGTATACAACTTTAAAATATTTTTATTATGTGATTAAAAATAATTTTAGGATAAAAGTGTGGCATCCCAATCTTTACCCTATTTGTTTTCTCCCTTTGGACATGCTTGCATAACTGCGAAAGGAAAACTTCACCGAAAAACCAAAAGTTGACACATAGGAATTAGAGCTTTTTGCCAAAACATATATACAAGAAGTTAGAGCTATTGTCATGTTTATATGCCTTTACAGTTCTAAGTTGGGAGATGTTGTGCGGTCTAAAAACTATATGTTGGTCAATACCAAAAAGGGAAAAGTTAGCGACTAAGTGGACGTGTCGGGTCGCATGAGTAAGTTAAGTGCGACCTCCTTCGAGTAAGTCAAGTGCGACCTCCTCCGAACGAGTTAAGTGCGACCAGAATGAAAAAGAAACTGGATCAAGCTTCGTCAAGCGGGTAATCTACAAAGAAAGAGAAACAAAAGTTTCTCTTTCAGGATCGACCAGTCGTCTCATTTAAGTTATTACCTAGTTATATTGTTACTCAAACTGTATTTTCTGATTACACACTTACCCGTTTTCATAATTAGGAAATATTAAACTATCTTCACCTATATAAGAGGAAGTTCAATGCTGTCGTAGGGATCTCTTCTTTTTGAAAAAACGGAGACTCTTTTTCACTTTCAGAACATACTCTGCACTCTATTGTAATCATCCAAAAAATAGTGAAAACAGTGGACGTAAGCTCAATTTTTTTGGGGCTGAACCACTATAAAATTCTAGTCTCTTTATTTGCTTTGATTTATTAACTCTTTTCACACACAAGCCACATCTTGCAAGTTCCTAAATTCATTGTTGACAGAACCTTCGTCAATAATTGGCGCTAGAAGGAGGACCATTCTAGTAAAAAATTTTGTCAATTCCGCTTCTTTCAACAATGGCAAACACCACAAATACTGGAACTAGCCAAAATCATTCCCAAAAGCACTGTTGTTGCATAAGTAGATCCTGCTCAGGATCTACCTGTCGTAACCGTACCAGAAAATATTATCCAAATACAGGATCGCATAGAAGAGGCATTGGTGAACCTTCAGTAAATCACTAGTCAGATTAATGACTCTGTACGACGACAAGCTGAGGGACAGATGGTGACTCTACCATAGTAGGAACGTCCTGCTTAATAGCCTGAGAGAGGAATTCAGATCCTGGAGATAGGGAACCGCAACCAGCATAAAGCCCGGCAGGAGCGTCATGGAGATAGCACCTTCAAGGGAAAAGGCAAGGTCACAGACTTGCCTCTGGAATTTGGTACTAAAAGTTCGAACATTGATCGTGATCATGGACAACCTTCTCAGAGAGCGACTATCAATCGTGATTGTCTAAATAACTAGCAAAAACGTCAATCGATGATTGTCTTTGAGAGGATTAGTAGGGAATATCGACAGAATCCTACAGACCTGAGACAACATCTAGAGTAGTGATATAGTCAGGGGCAATCCACATCGCATCATAACGACCGAAGTCCAGCTCGTCGCACTATTTCATTGGAATCCCTACAGCAGACCCTGCCTAACCAACCCGCCTTATATTGTGATAACGACCAAAGGTCACTCCTACCACCAGTAAGAGAGAATATTCTCCCTCCGAACTTTGATGTTCATAATTTCAGGATTGTATTAGATGCACTTACTGGATGAGACAATGAGTTCACTGATGGATATCGTCAGTCACCATTTAGCGAGGAGGTTCGGGCTGTTGCCTTACCTGCTGGATTCAAACTTCCCACTATAAAAACTTTTGATGGGAAAACTGATCTGCAGGACTATATGGATCACTTCAGCGACCTGATGGAACTTTATCATATCGATGATCTCGCATGTTGCAGATGTTTTGCTGTAACTCTCACAGGAGCAGCGAAGAAGTGGTTCCGAGGACTCAAGTCTGGTTCAATCTCGTCCTGGCAATAGCTTCAGACTATATTTTTGAGACAATTCTAGGCCGCAAAGAATTTCATTATTCCACTAGTCAGTCTGTCTACTATTCGGCAAGGTCTAGAGGAAACTCTACGATCTTACCTAAATCGTTTTACCTCGGAGTTGGCAAAGGTCAACAACCCACCTGAAGGAGGAGTTTTAAGTCTAATGATAGCTGGGGTTCGACTAGAGACTAAACTCTGGGACGAGTTACTTGAGCAAGAATGAGAACCCTCGAAGACTTCTGTCGAAGAGTTGGTCGACATCTAAGGGTGGAATCTTCACACAAGAACAATAATTGTAACAAGTCGAACAAAAGGAGTAATGAACAATCGACTGAGAAGTAGCCCAAAAAGAAAAAATAGGAGATTCTAAGAACTCCCCTGAGGTTCAACAACTATACTGAACTAAACACACCCATAGATCATATTTATACGATCACCAACCAGCAGGAGTGGTATCGTCAACTAGAACCAATGAAAAGAGATAGAGCGAAGCGCGACCCTAACAAGTTCTGCTGGTATCACAATGACATTGGACACGATAGTAATAACTATTTTTCCTTGAAAGATGAAATTGAAAGATTAATTAAAGAAGGGCAGCTGCGGCAGTACACTAAACAGAATAATGAAAAGCGAGAAGAAAATCGACAGCGGCCTCCAGAAATTCAACGCGAGGTGCGAACTATTTTTGGAGGACCGTATGTTGGTGAAGATTCGAAGAGGGCACAGGATAGGTACACACGAAAAGCACGACATCAACTATTAACTAATGTCATGCATCTCGAGCAGCGATCACGAATGCTTCAACGGGTACTGGAGATAGATATTACCTTCACGAAGCAGGATACTAGGGAGGTCCATTACCCGCACAACGATGCGTTGGTCATAAAGATCAACTATGAAAGCACGCAGCTATGACGAGTATTGGTCGATAATAGAAGCGCCATCGACATCTTGTACTATGATGCATTCAAGAAGATGAGGTTAAGTGAAAGTGACCTAAAGCCCGCTGTCACTCACAGCATAATGCCTAGAGGAATGATTGAGTTAATGGACAACATTGGAACTTATCCTAGAGTTTCAACGATAATGACCCAATTCTTAGTTATGGATTGTCCCTCTATATTTAATGTTGTACTAGGAAGACCAACATTGAGGGAACTTCGAACAGTTACTTCAATCTACCATCTCACTATAAAGTTCCTAACTCAACAGGGAGTAGGCGAGGTGCAAGGCAACCAGTATGATACGGGGACTTGTTATAATAACTCAATAAAGCTCGCAACAAAAGATATAACACCTCGCACAATGATGGTCCAACTACAAGGTGAAGTGTCAAGCGAAGCGTCAGGCAGAACGTGAATCGAAGACCTCGACCCTCGAGAAGTCAATGAAGAGGTCAAGACTGGACCTATAGAAGACTTGGAAGATTTGCCGATTGATAGGTCTTCGAAGGATCTAAAAATCAGAGCAAAACTTCAAAAACTCGTGGAGCTTCATTGATTGCTTTTCTGAAATCAAACTTGGATATCTTTGTATGGCAACATTCGGATATGGTGTAGATTGATCCGAATATTATGTGTCATCACCTCAACATAGATACAACGAAGAAGCCTGTGCAGCAAAAAAGAAGAGCCATGAATCCAGAAGGCTACATCGCATTGAAAGAAGAGGTAGAGAGGCTGCTCGAAATTGGATTTATTAGGGAATCTTTCTATCCAAACTAGCTTGCAAACCTAGTTTTAGTAAAGAAACCCAACGGGAAGTAGAGAACTTGTATCGATTTCACTGACCTCAATAAAACATCCCCAAGGACAGTTTTCCCCTTCCAAGAATCGACCAACTTATAGATGCAATGTCGGGGCATGAACTCTTAAGCTTTATGGACGCATATTCTAGATATAATCAAATCCCTATGTACGAGCTAGATGAGGAGCACACTTCGTTCATAACTGACCGAGGATTGTATTGTTACAAGAAGATGCCCTTTGGACTCATCAATGCAGGAGCGACTTATCAATGTCTTGTCAATACGATGTTTGCAAAACAAATTGGCAAGACAATAGAAGTGTATGTCGATGACATGTTGGCAAAGTTGAAGAAAGCTGAAGATCATATCAAGCATCTTGATGAAATGTCCAAAATTCTTTGAAAATATTAGATGAGGCTAAACCCTCAGAAGTGCGCAATCGGGGAAGGATCTTGAAAGTTCCTATGGTTTATGGTCAACCAACAAGGAATCGAGGCTAACCCTCAGAAGATACAAGCACTAATTGATATGCAATCCCCCTGCAAACCCAAAGATGTGCAGAGCCTGGCAGGAAGAGTGGCCGCATTGAGCCGATTTGTATCCAGGTCAACGGGTAAGTGCCAATCATTCTTTGAAATACTGAAGGGTTTGAAGAGGTTTGAGTGGACGGAAGAATACAAGCAGGCGTTTCAAAAATTAAAAGCACATTAAGGTTCTCCTCCACTCTTGTCGAAGCCAAATTCGGGGAAAGAATTATATTTATACCTCGCTATTTCTAAATATGCGACAAGTGCTGCGTTAATTCGAGAAGAAGAAAAGATACAGCAACCGGTATATTACATAAGTAAAAGATTGCTCGATGTCAAAACAAGATATCCAGAGATGGAGAAGTTGGTATTAGTACTCATCGTCGTATCTAGGAAGCTTCGACCTTATTTTCATTCGTACTCCATCAAAGTTTTCACGAATTTTCCATTAAAGTAGGTTCTGCAAAAACCCGAAGCTTCAGGACGACTACTTAAGTGGGCAGTTCAGTTGATTCAGTTTGACATCAATTTTCAACCCCGCATTGCGATTAAAGGGCAAGCTCTTGCAGATTTCATTGCAGAATTCACATATGATATCAATCTTCCCATAGAAGTAATCGAAAAATCTGCTACAGATTTATCAAGATCATGGAAACTTTACATTGATGTATCGTCAAACGAGAATGGAGCCGGTGCGGGCTTAGTACTAATCAATCCTGAAGGACACAATATTCATTGTGTACTTTGCTTCAAATTTTCAGCGTTATATAATGAGGCAGAATATGAAGATAACTGGGCTAAAGCTCGCACAAGAAATGAAGGTCGAAATAATTGAGGTATACAGTGATTCCCAGCTGGTCATTTGTCAAGTGATCGGTGATTATCAAGCAAGAGGAGAAAGAATGATGGCTTATTTACAGGAGGTACAAAGACTCTTCTTGGCATTTACTACCTATAACATTCAATTTCTTCCTCACATTGAGAATACTTGGGCAGATGCTCTAGCTAAGCTCGCCTCAACAAAAGATGCCGAATTACTAAATGTGGTCCCTGTCGAATTTCTTGTAAAACCAAGTATCGAAATAGAGCCCTAAATAACTATGCTGATTGACAAAAAACCATCATGGATGGATCCTATAATAAAGTATATACAAAATGGCGATCTCTCCGAAAACAAAGATGATACAAAGTGACTTCGAATGAAGGTAGCTCGCTATGTCATCTATGACGAGAAACTTTATCGAAGAAGTTTTAGTTTGCCGTTGTTATTATATGTCGATGAAAAAAAGCACACTATATTATGAGGAAAATTCACAAAGAAATATGTGAAAACCATTCCGGGGGGCAGGCACTTACGAGTAAGGTTCTCAGACAAGGGTATTTTTGGCCAATTATGAAGAAAAATACAATGGAATTTGCTAGGAGGTGTGACAAATATCAACAATTTGCAACGATTCCTAGAATACCACCTGTTCCTCAAACTCCAATGACCAGTCCATGGCCATTTGCAGTATGGGGAATTTATATTATTAGAATGCTTCTATTGGCACGAGGTAGATTAAAATATACAGTAGTCACAATCGATTATTTCACTAAGTAAACAGAAGCTGAAACCTTGAGTACCATTTATGCAAAAAAGATGATAGATTTTGTTTATAAATCTATAATCTGCCGTTATGGTATACCGCATACCATAATTTCTAATAATGGGAAATAATTTGACTGCGATGAGTTCCGTAACTTCTGCGACAACTTAGACATCAAGAAGAATTTCTCTGCTATTGTTCATCCATAAGCCAATGGACAGGTCGAAGCTATAAACAAAATACTTAAATAGAATATAAAGACGAAGCTGGAAGAGCATAAAGGAGCTTGGCTAGAAGTACTCCTTGAAGTGTTATGGGCTTATCGCACCACTCAACGAACCACTACTAGAGAGAGTCCGTTCTCTTTAGCTTACGGATATGAAACAATGGTTCCGGTTGAAATTGGTGTGAGCTCTCTACGACAGTCAACCTATGAACAAGATCATAACAAAGCACTGATGAGG
Source organism: Parasponia andersonii (assembly GCA_002914805.1). NCBI lineage: Eukaryota > Viridiplantae > Streptophyta > Magnoliopsida > Rosales > Cannabaceae > Trema > Trema andersonii. The sequence goes on from JXTB01000004.1 coordinate 240,086, forward strand.
ATTGAGCTCATTCTTTTAGAAGAAAGGCGCGAGCAGTCTCAACTTCGAATCGTATCATATCAACAATGCACTGCGCGATATTATAAGAGTCAGATTGAAGTTGGTGATCTTATTCTTTGGCAAGTTCTACCTAATAATAAAGAGTACAGTACTGGTGTATTTGGATCCTCTTGGGGAGGACCATATGTTATTGATGCCGTCATTCAACTTGGGACATATAAGTTAGCTTGCACTGGTGGACAAAAGATCAAGTATGCTTAGAATGCAGAATAACTTTATCGCTATTATTAGTAAATCTTCATGTATATCTTCATATATTTTCAATGACCTAGGGGGCATCTTATATTCGTCATTCGTCAATAAAGATAACTACTTATATTCGTCATTCGTTGTTCGTCATTCATTATTCGTCATTTGTTGCATTCATCAATAAGGATGTCCTCTTTAATTATTCAATTTGGTTTATCTTTTATAGTTTTATGACAGTCTTCAAACACCATAAAACTCGGGGGGTAGTGGGATCAGAATGTTATCTTCTGCTTACTTCCTAAGGGGCTATGCAAACGTCCATTTAGAGGAGTTAGAATTTTAGATCGCCGAATTTCTAAAATTTCTTAAAATCTTAGGATTTTTTCCTCGCTTCATGCCATAGTATATCGTATTACATAATTTCTCTCCTCGAACAACAAAGTAACTAAGCAAAATGTTCATTATTTGATGTAATATATTGTTATATTACATTTTGTCATGGAACTTTTGAAAAATAGTATTGAGTTTGCATCACTCCTACTTGTTGTTTTCTTAAGCGACCTAACCTATCCTAACACTTGAAATCTGTTTTAAGTGTGTTGGATTCAAATCGCAATAGCATACCGATCAGTCACATACTGATTGACTACTTAGTTAAATTATGTATCTTTATATTACACTGTAGTGTTTTAATTATTTTGTAGGAATAAACGTCTAAGTATTCACTGATAAAGGCTCGCACCTATATACAAGCGAAGTATTACAGAAAAAAAAAATTAAGGGACGAAGCCAGCATTGTTCCAAAATTTAAAAAAAAATAAAAAAATATATAAAAGTTATGCAGATGTGCTCGCTCCACCGTCTCCAGCTTTGGCAACTTCGGCTTCTTTCCAACTCTGGACAAGCTCGACCACATTTTCACCAAGGATGGAAAAGTCGAAATCTGGATACTCGCAGAAGATATTATATATTATGGTCGACGAGGCGATGTCACAAGCTTTTTCTTCGAGCTCCTTGCTTTCAGTGGCCTTGAACTCTTCTATAGCCTTGTGAGCCACTTCTGTTGTTGCCTTCTCTAGAATATCCGGATGCTTGGAGATTGTTTTCTCAAGTTCTCTAATTTTCTCCTCTAGCTTCTCCTTTTTGAGTTTTTCCTTGGCCAGACACTCGTGTAGCTGTTGATTCTCCAGTTCGAAGGATTTTTTCTCTTCCTCGCGAGCCTTCTCCGAGTCCTCGAATGCTTAGGTTATTTCTTCAATTTTTTCGGCTTTTTCAATACATTCGAGGACCGGGTCATATATCAAGACAGCAGCTGTAGCGGTCTGAAATTATAACACATTAATACAAGAAAAGTAATATAATACATCAATACCAGAAAAATGCGTTGAAGAGTGAAGATAGAAGATACTTACATTTGCCAACATCCTCATCGTAGAACTGAAGGCAACCTTGGCTGGTCGTCGCTTCATCCTCGCCTAGCCATCCTCAGAAGTAAAACGGTCGATGAAGGTTGTGCTCATACCAGCTTTTTCTGGTAGTTGGCAAAGGAGTGCGAAAAGCTCCTCGTCCTTATCAACCTGGCTTAGTCCCTCAGAAGAAGTGCCAGTCTCCTTGGATGGCTCAGGTTGGCTCACAATTTGAGACTGAGGAGGAGGCGAGCTTGTCGGGATATCCTCGAAGGTGACTTTTTATTTCTTTGAAGTGTCATCCTTCTCTTTCCCTTTCATCGAATGAGGTGAGCTCTCTAGTATCTTGGACTTTACCATTGACCCCAGAGTGGAAGGCGGTGCTTGCAGTCTGCTGCCAATAATTATTTCTGTATAAATATGTGAGTTAGCATTTGAGGTGGCATAATGAGACAAAAAGAAGAGAAAAATAACTACCTTCCTGCTGCTGAGAAGTTGGTGGCGATGCAGCTTCTGAAGATGATGCTTCTAAGATGTAGGAGTGGCAGGTACTTTTCGTTTCCTGGGTTTGGAAGACGAGGCACTCTTTTCCTTCTATTTTCTCGGCTTCTTCTTAGAGCTCGAGGGTTTGGTTAGACGGTTAGTAGAATCTGGGAAGGCGGCTCCCCTTGGAAGCAGTCCGCAAGCAACTGAGTTCTTGGTCGTCCCAAGCCTCTTCCAAACAAATTTTTCTATTGGAAGGTTATTTATTTTATACATCCTTGCGAGCTGCTTTTTAGAGAGTCCTGGTCGTTCCCTATTATCTGCAATGATATAGAGTGCGATCAGAATAATATATTTACGTAGAGATAGTAATAAGCTGAAAGTTACCTACCAGGATTTTAAAAGAAGCCGTTATCTGTGTAGTCGAAGTAGAAAAATGGATTTTTCCATTTTTCAATGTTGTTGTGGACCCCATAGATAGTTTTTATTCCTTAGTTTGACCACTTGCTCGCATAGAAGAAGCCGAAATCTGATGGGTTTAATTTCACTTGGTAGAACCAAGCGAATTCTTCAAGAGTGAGAGCTTCTAAACCTAATTTATGGTATAGTATGTACAGACCATACTGCACCTACCATATATCTATATATGTTTAGGGTTAGTTGAAAAGGGACGACTCCATAATAATCGACGATTAATTTTATATATGGATGAAGTGGGAGGTGGACACCGCATCTAAGAACTGCTTCTGAGAATGAGACAATTCCACGAGGAGGTGTGTGTGGTCGATTGAACTCTGTGGGAAAACGAAGGAACATTGATTTTATAGTTGCATACGATCTTTCTGAGCTTGTTTGTTGAACAACTCGTCTTTATTTGGTACATGACCAATCTCCCTCTACATATTGATAACCCATTGCGAATGCAGGGGCATCTCTGATATGTCGAGGCCATTGGTCTTGAGGAAGGTCGCCTATGCGAGGACTACTTTGCCTTACCCTGGTTATTTCTACTTCAGGTTCTGGCTCAAGGTAGTCTTCGAGGTTTATAGAGATAATGCTTGTATTGGAAGATTCTCCTAAGAATACATTTTCTTCCCTAAAATCCTCATTACTAGACATTTGAAAAGAAATATGGATGGGTTTAGTCCTATGTGAGTATCAGGGATCTTCGCTATATGCGAGCAGTTACGGGATCACATCCTAGATTGCATCGACAAGCTGCTCATCGGATTTTTTCTAATCGATTTACAGATTCATAAAAATTATTCGAACAATTCTTCGATAATTCGTCACTCAACTAATTATGGTTTTCAAAAAAACAAGGTTTCAGTTCCTAAAATTTTTCTACGGGTTCGTCTGTCTATCAATCATCCAAAAATAGTATATTCTATAAATTAATGGAGAGATTCTGAAAAATTTCCATTTTTTAGTCTATCTGAATATAGGATGAGTTTATATTCAGAGCATTTAGGCTCTACGATATATCCCTATTTTTAGCAATAAGATCTGTAAATGAGAGTTTTCTGAAAAATTGAAAAACAGTAAAAGAGAGAGAGAGAGGATATATAAGACTGAAGGATCGAGATGTCGTCTGAAGGATTGTGGTGATTACTTCGTCGGAGAAGATGATGAATTTGTGCGAGTTACAGAACAAAAAAGGACGCCGAGGAGATTTGCTTTATGGACGCTTTAGATTTCAGAAGTGAGAGAAACATGAGTCGATAGGGTTTTGAAGTAGAGGCAGATGGATTTTCGATATATATGTCTCAAGCATCATCAAATCACAGCCGTAGATCAAGACATTTAATTTTCAGATCTAAAGGCCGAAGTTCACGCGGGAGTAAATTTTACGAAATTAAATCAATATCTTTTCAAAATTTGATTTGTCTCGATTTAAGACAACAGCTTGCGTTATCGCTATCATCATGTCTGCTCGAGAACGGAAAAGTCTCCTCGAGTTTCGCTATTATTTTGAGAAAAGGTGACACGTGGTTTCGTCTGTCAGGAAAAGGTATGCATGGTTTTAAAAAGGAGAGATTTGAGAGCTGGCAACTCTTCGAAGATCTCAAGCTTATGTCATGACGTTGCATTTTTAAACTCGCACTTATCAGAGAAGGAAGCTCCATTTTATCCTAAAGAGCTAATGGAGCTAAGGGCAATTATTGTGTGGTCTAAAAACTATATGCTGGTCAATACCAAAAAGGGAAAAGTTAGAGACTAAGTGGACGTGTTGGGTCGCATGAGTAAGTTAAGTGCGACCTCCTCCGAACAAATTAAGTGCGACCTCCTCCGAGTAAGTCAAGTGCGACCTCCTCCGAACGAGTCAAGTGCGACCTCCTCTGAACGAGTTAAGTGCGACCAGAATGAAAAGGAAACTGAGTCAAGCTTCGTCAAGCGAGTAATCTACAAAGAAAGGGAAACAAAAGTTTCTCTTTTAGGATCGACCAATCGTCTCATTTAAGTTATTATCCAGTTATATTGTTACTCAAATTGTATTTTCTGATTACACACTTACCCGTTTTCATAATTGGGAAATATCGAACTATCCTCACCTATATAAGGGAAAGTTCAATGCTGCCGTAAGGATCTCTTCTTTTTAAAAAACCGGAGACTCTCTTTCACCTATTGAATATACTCTGCACTTTCTTGTAATCATCCAGAAAATAGTAAAAACAGTGGATGTAAGCTCATCTTTTTTGGAGCTGAACCACTATAAAATTCTTGTCTTTTTATTTGCTTTGATTTATTAACTCTTTTTACACACAAGCCACATCTTGCAATTTCCTAAATTTATTGTTGACAAAACCTCCATCAATAGGAGATATATAATATAATAGATCAAGGATAAAATTCAATTTGGAAGAATTATCGTACTAGTATTTATATCGCTGAAAAATGCTTAATCTATTACCTTGGTAAGTGAGAAGTTTATAGTCTCTCCATCGTCATTGTAATTTTTATTTCTTATTTATTTTATGCTTTTATAGTTGGATACTATTGTAACGGTGATAGTGATGATATGCTCCTTAAAGAGTATTTGTTTTAAGAAGAAAAAAGGGAATAAGCAGGAGACTAGCTCCTTGATCGAAAGGCATAATTTTTTTAAATGACTATTTAATACAAAAACCTCTGATGTCCAACCCAATTTGTAAAATTAATTTGAACTCATTTTTTCTTTAGAGCAAAATCGCATCATGCTAGGGAATTTGGGTTTTGTCACTCTTAATTATAACGGAAGTCTTATATTGTGTGAATACTTGAACAGTATAATTGGTATTTCAGATATTATACTCATTTTCCTACCAATTTGGCTCACTCCTAAAATGTAAAATCCCTTATAATAATTATGAATTTTACATGTCTAAAGCAAATTATTAATAGAATAATATATGCATATTATGTAAAAAAAAAATCAATAATTTTTACATAACTAAATTGAAAATCAAACTCTAATTTTAGTTCCTAATTAAGGAAAACACAACTCCAAAAATGATAATATAATTAAAAGTGCATCACATAATCACAAATTATTTTTTTTTTAAAAAAACTTTGTGTCATTAATATAGTGTGAAAAGAAGTAAAAATTAAAAAAAAAAAAAACTAGTTTAGGTGTTTAAAATTGGTAGAAGAGTAACAACAAGTGGTGCTAGCTAGTGACTGCATAAAAAATAGTGGTTTAAAGAGTAGGGGGCGCTAGCTAATGTGCAACGGAAGCTACTAAAAAATCCAAAATATCCTTCCTTTTTCTCTAAGTTTCTTATAATTTATGAATAAAAAAAAAAGATATAAATTTTAGATGAAATCATTTAAAAAAGTAGTTATGCCATTTAATTTTTACTATGTGAGGCTTTCATTACAAATAAGTATGACACAATAAATACTATCATTATTAGAGGGTTTTGCTCCAAAAAAAAAAGAATTCAAGATTAATTTTATTAAATTAGATGAGTTTAAGGGAATTTTCATATTAAATAACTTTCTAAACATTTAGACCATAAGCAAACTTATTCATTGAATATTGGCGCTCTTGTTCATTATAGTTCAACTAGCAGTAAGAAGGCAATAAATGTTTTATGGTGTATTATCTCCAATTTATGGAGTGGAATACATTTATGGTGGTATAATATCTCTAATAATAGCTCAATTTTTCATTGAGAGTTTGGTCAACTATTGAATATATTTAACTTACTTTTCCTATTTTATAACGCCTAGATTAACCTTGTACCTGACCCTCTGTAAATAATGAAACTACAGACGCCTTATTTTATCGGATAAATATCCTTTCCAATATTCGAGTCCATAAAATGAATTAAGATGATACAAAATAAACATATTCATCGAGTATTGGGGCTCTCTTCCCTAAAAAAAAAAGGAATAAAATCCTTTGCAATTGAATCTTTTGTAATAAATCATAGAAACATATATATATATATATATATATATATATATATATTTTGAGAGAAATCATAGAAGCAGATTTATGTAAGGAGTTTAACAATAAATCTACGTAGATTCTGATCTCAAAAAAAGAATCTACGAAGATTCTAAATTTGGAAGGAATGAACGTTGTAAACAACAATTAGAAGGACTTAGGATACACCGAGCAAAATATTAGTCCTGCCCCGGCGCAGAGTAGGCTTACCTCTGCACCCAAACATTCCCAATCCGTGTTCAGACTATTTGACGCGACTTACGAAAATCTAAAACGACATCGTTGGGTCTGCGTTTTCAGACTCTGCCAGGTTGTCTTCCTCTTCAAGCTACAAAAGCTCTCCAATACAGCCTACAACTACGGTTCCCCAAATCAATTCTAGGGTTTCACAGAGCTTTCGATCGCCAAAAATCCCCCAAAGGTAAACTTTTTTGTTTTTTTTCCACAGATCTGGTTATCTTTCCTCCCCCGAGTAAGTTTCCTTTTTATAATTTTGCCCCATGTGTTCTAGGGTTCAACAATACAAATCCTCTTTTTGATTATTTTAATTGATTTTTTTTTCCTTTATAGTTAATATTATTCGTGATTTATTTTCTTGATTTTCTGTGTTAGATTATTCGTTTGGTCTATTCGATAAAAAAGATTGTTCCTTTTCTCTCTTTCAAATAAAAAAATAAATAAATCCCTTGTTTGCAAATGTGCCTGAAGAAGTTGAGACTGGATAACCATGAAGAAGGGTCATTCAGGCATGGGCTTTTTTTTTAATTATTCTTTTAAGCAAAAAGATAGTATTAGAAAGCACTGAGATGTATTTTTGTTTGAAGGTCTTGTTGAGGTTGACGAAAATGAGGCCTATCTTTTGTGGGAACTTGGAGTTTGACTCGCGCCAGAGCGAGATTGAGCGGCTTTTTAGGAAATATGGGAAGGTTGAGAGGGTCGATCTCAAGTCTGGTAAGTTACTCTGTTCTTTTTCTCTTTACTTTTAAATTTTGTGCAGTTTTGCGATGGCGTTAATCATTGTCAATTGTGTATGAGATTAATAAATGTTTGGTTCTTTCTTCTGGGTTCCCACTTGATGGTCAAGCTTAATGCGATGTTGATAACTTGCTGTTAGTTAGTTCTTTGTTTAAATATCCGCTGTTTGTGGTTCCGACACTAAGTTGAACCGGTTGCATTATGCTCGGGTGGAATCTGATAAAAGAAGCTATGTTTGAACCGATTTTTGTTCGGTACCAGTTATGGATTGGTGGCTGAGTTTTTAGTTCGTGATATCCATGCAAAGCGTCAGAGATGGATCCTTTTAGAGGCAACTTAAATGTTGGTGCAGAGACCAAGCTTTTTTAGTGGAGTACTTTTGTTCCTCACATATGTCGCAGCTGCCTACCTCCTATGTTTTTTTTTTTTTTTTTTTTTTTTAAGGTGCTTGAGAAAATACTCATAATTTACATTGCAAGTCTCAATGATGAGAGTTTCATCGTATGTTGAGTAATAATGGGGTTCTGGTGCAGAACATATTGTTATACAACCATCGAAATTTTGTCATATTGGATATAACTTGTTCACCCTTTTGTTTATCACTGATTATTTCATCCATTGATCCATGGAATTTAAACTGGAATTTGGTGCCTTCCTTTTTGTTGGGAAAAAAGAATACAGAAAGTGCCATATTTAAGAGATGGGAAACGGGATTGGAAAATGGTAGTTATTTCTTAGATGACAGTATTCTTCTGCCTTAGATTAAGTCTCATGGAATTCATCGTCTATTAGTTGATAGGGAAAGATCTCAGCTGTTGCACAAAAGGGTCAATAAGTTAGTCTTTATACATATCTTTGAAATGGCTGTCTACGTTGTTTCCCCTTTAAGAGAAACAGGTTTTTATGAATGCAAACCCCGGGACTCAACAATTTCTTTGGCGCAGGATTACCTGGAACGTCCATGCTCTTCTTGGATGGATGTGCTTCTCTGCATTTCTTTTATAGATGTGCCCAGGCTTCATCTTGTTGTATTTTCCCAGAAGAAATATTCTGATCTGCCCTAGCCCTGCCATCCTACATATCCTCAGACATCATTGCTTTTTCATTCCTCATGACTTTTGCTCAGTGTTCAATTTCCAACATGTTTCAACAGTTACATAGTAACATCATGATATTGCAGCCATTGCAGGTGTTGTGTTACTTTCTAGCAGTACATTTTGAGAAGTGTAGATTCCCTCAAATTTTAGAATGTATTGACATTTTTTTTGGGGTGAAAAACAACTTGTTTGTTACTGCGGTTTTCCTGTGCTGTTTTCCTAATTTCCTGATTTTATAGGGTTTGCTTTTGTCTATATGGAGGATGAGCGGGATGCTGAGTATGCAATTCGAAGACTTGACAGAACAGAATTTGGTAGAAAGGGCCGTCGACTTCGTGTGGAGTGGACTAAGGTAAGCTGATATATATATATATATATATATATACACACATATATATGTTTCTTTTTTTATTTTCCCCCTAAATTACACACTAAATTTTTGAACAACCGATTACAATAAGGCTGTTGTTGTTGGTGTTTTTTTTGGTACATTTGTAAAGGAAAAAATCTCCAGTTCATGCATCAAATGGTCGTCCTTCCACACACAAACATAACAGGGAAATTAATTATTTATGGTTGGAATTTTGAATCGTTTCTCAAATGATACATGTGGATGATTTTCAATGTTTGTAGTTCTTTTGGTTATTCCCATCTTATCCCTGCTTTCCTTACTTTCTCTATTGTTGAGCTCAAACACACTGGCATGTCCCTTTAAAGAGTAACCTGCTGTTTATTTTCATTAGTAATCTTTGGATAGTATTATTTAATAGTATCCGAAGATTACTAATGAAAAAGTTAATTAGAAAAAGTAATCTTCTCATACTTATTTAATAGTGAGAAGAATTTGTTACTTGGGTGGAAAGGTTATTTTGCCACAAAGTTTATATTCATTCATGGTCAATGCATTTCCTTGTTTTACTTTTATTGATCGCATGAAATTTATGGTTTGCAGCAAGAACGTGGGATGAAGAGATCTGGTGATTCAAGATCCTCAGCTAACAGTAAACCATCGAAAACCTTGTTTGTCATTAATTTTGATCCAGTTCATACCAGAACAAGAGATTTGGAGAGCCACTTTGATCAATATGGAAAAATATTGAACGTAAGGATTAGAAGGAATTTTGCGTTTATTCAGTATGAATCACAAGAAGATGCTACCAGGGCGCTGGATGCAACAAACCTGAGGTTGTAATTTGTGTTGTAAATTCTTTATTATATGTTGCTGATTTTCAAATTATGGAACTTTTTCCCAAGCAACCATTTTCTACACAATTAAGGAACTTCAAAGAAAATAGCTTCTTACTTTCTTTATAGGATCATCTTTGTAACTAGTTTTAGCTTTTGGGGAATGGGGTTTTTCCTCTATATTCTACTATACAGAAGCTGTTATCACCTGCTTTTGATGAAAATTAGAATTACTATTGTGGATTGCATAACTGAAAATGAGTGTCAGATTTCATTTAGATAAAAACCAAAACAGAATCATTGATTATTTGAAACTCTAATTTTTCCTGGAAGTTTGCCCTGACTTTGATTTTTCTATTTGTGAGTTCCAGCAAGTTCATGGATCGAGTTATTTCTGTTGAATATGCCATTCGTGATGATGACGATAGGAGAAATGGTTACAGTCCTGATAGAAGAGGCCGTGATGTATCTCCTGACCGAAGAAGTTATGATCGTGCGCGATCTCGTAGTCCATACCGTAGAGATAGGGGTAGTCCTGACTATGGCCGTGGATCTCAACCGGGTTCCAGAGCTGACCCGAGAGGAAGAGGAAGTCCCAGTTATGACAGAGGGACAAGTCCGGTTGATGATAGATACAACAGGTACAAGAGAGTTTCTTTCCCCAATTTGTTAGAATCTCCTTTCTCTTAAATGTTTCTAGAATAGATCATCAAAAGAAAACAACTGCACAAAACCCTAGAAATAAGCCCCTTTATCCCGTGTAAACAGCAGAAGGAAAAAAGGAATTCATAAGCTATGAAACGAGGGGAAAAGGATACTGAGCTTTTTGTTCGCGCATCACTTGATGTTTACTTATTCTTTCTTATAAATTGAACATACTATAATTTTAAAGCACCTTAGTTGTCTTTCTTTTGCTGAAATGCAGCCGTTCTCCGCCTCCGAGGGAAAGATCACGGTCGTAAGAGGCACAAATCAAGTTTGGTTTTAGTTTTTGGTAGGTCTTTTAATTTTTTTCCCTTGGTTTTACTTTTCCCTTATGGTTGACATTTTTACTATTGGCTGACTTGTTATTAGTAGTGTCTTGTGATGAATTTAAACTTCCATGTGCTTTGGAATCGGTAAATTTTAGACTAGTCTGTAGCTAGTCATGGTTTTGTGGATTTTCAATTCATTTTCGTGGCTGCAAGGACGTCCTGCAATTTTGGTTGGAATTGGAAATCTTGGATTTTGAACTTCATTATGGTTAGTTGTGACCTCTGGAATTCGCACCTTTGGCAGTTTTGACGCACAAGTTCTTGGGTTCTGTTTGATAGCCATTAAGAAGTTCATTTGTTTGGGCACATCTTTCTGTTTTAGTTGTGAGCTCCGGTATTTGCACCTTTGGCAGTTTTGACCCTCAAGTTCATGGGTTCTGATTGATGGCCATTAAGTTCATTTGTTGGGCACATCTTTCTGTCAAGCATCGGCATCATTGTGTCATGAGTTGAACTTTCCGTGGTCTTTTTATGGCGAAAGGACTTTTCTTGTTTAGATAACAGATCATACAGTTCTGATTGCCAATTTCGTCTGATTTTAAAATTTTGAGGGTCTGTAGAATCGGTCTGATTTTACATGATTAGGCATTGAATAGGCATTCTTGACTATAGATACACTTGTGTGAATCCCCTTTATTCTTTTCCGGAATGGATTTTGCATGGCATCTGGATTTATTTTAATCTCATTGTGTAGCTGTCTGGTTTCAAAAAATTTCACAAACTTGAGACCACTGAAGTAAAGCACATATTAAATTCCGAATTTTGATATGCACATAATAGTTGAGCTTCATTCGTGTTTCACTCATTTGACTTGCTTAAATGTTCCATGGAAACAATAGCTATAACAAAGTAATAGTTTCAAGCATCTTCCTGAGAATTAGTAAAGTCAAAAGGGAGGAAGAAAAAGTTCGGTTTATATGGAGGGGTACAGAATGCAACTGGAATCACAATTGTGTTAGTAGGTCTATATGAGCGATCAATGTTTCGAAAAGTTGTATTTTGGCATTTCTAAAGTGAACATAATGAAGATCAAATTTCATGAAGTTGAACTACCTTTGCATATACTTCTATAAAGATGATCTTTCTCTTTCTTTTCTCGGTTTCTGTACTTGTATTCCACATATTTATTATATGGTTTTTATTCAGATTATAGATATGAACTTGTTATTAGAGAGAGAGAGAGAGAGAGAGAGAGAGAGAGTAAAAACATGAAATCCGGTGAAAAAGGAGGCGATATTTTATCCAAAGTATAGGAACATAATTTGTCATAACTTAAGCCTGATTTGGTGTATACGGATTAGGATTGGATTATAGTATTGTATTGGATTGTAATGGATTGAATTTGATAAATTTAATATTATTTCATGTTTGGTGCAGTATTAAACCGAATTAATATTATTATAATAATGTGAGACTTATTTTTTATTGGAACGTGTAATAAATTTATTTTATATTAGTTTAAATATAAAAGAATATTTATATTAGTTCAAAAAAAATTGAAATAAATGTCAATTGATTGATATTTTTATATTTTTGAATGAGATAAATTATTTTATTTATATAAGATTATTTTGAAGTTGTAGATTAGTTATTCTAATCTCAAGTTAGCATGGGTTAGCATCAAACATGTATGGGAAACATGGCCGAAGGGCATGCTGGGAAAAAAAATGTTTGTTTTAAGGTTTGGGAGCGTAGGAGTATGACAAACTTGGAAGAAAAAAGAAAAGGGAAAAAGCAGCAAGGCATAGCCGACAGGCAACATCGTCACGTCCATGGCACGCAAGGTCCAAACCCCACGCGTCTTGGTTGACTCCTCCTAACCCAGCGCAGTCGCTCAACCCTAGGCCCCCTCTCTCTCTCTCTCTCTCTCTCTCTCACTTTTTCCCAATTCCGCAGCCATTCCCACATTTGAAATCACCACTGGTAAAGTCAATTCTCAAACCTTGGCCTTCTCAGTTCAGATTTTACTAACCAAACAAATAGAAAACAAGAAGCTCCCAAAGTCAAATAGGAAAAAACAAATGCAAAAGAAAAAGGGGGTTTTGCTCATTTCTTTTGTTTTAACTGTCAGGTCGTTCGAGTTTTTTGGTTTTCGGCTCAGCAGGTGGTTCGAGTTTGATTATGGCCAAGCCGTTTAAATTGCGCAAATTTAAAATACTTTACCATGTAGCGATTATACATTAAAATTGAAGGGTTGTAGATTCTATACATAAATGTAGCGTAAATTGCAATAGCGGTCTCCAATTTTATATTATACTTTGGTATTGATCCTCGATCTTTCATTTTTGGCATTTTAAATTCCATGTAGTGTTTTACTGGCGTTAGTCCATTTTGTCCAAATTCAACGAAATATGCCACATGCTTAGAACGTGACTTTGTGTTAGCGAATTTAAAGACAAAATAACGACTCTCATTCTATTCAACTCAGTTTTTTTTTTTTTTTTTTTTTTTTTTTCCACCCTAATGTTTGGTCTATTTGTCTTCGATACTGCTTCCGATATTTTCTTTTACTTTTTCCTCATTTGTTATAGAAAAAAGATTAGTTCCTTCCTTTGGAACGGAAAACGACAACAGGGGCATCAGTGCCGCTGCCAATAGAACAGTTGAGTAAAAGAATGAAGACTAATATATAAGGGTAGTAGACCTAGAGGATGAGGATAGGGTTCTAAGAAGACTACGTCTTAGAGAAACACGGTTAAATAAGACATGGTTAGTCTGTGTTAGTTGTAACTCAATTCCATGAGGGGAACAAAAAGAAAAAAGAGAAAAAAGAGATTTGTCCTTTTCTTTTGTTTTTAATGATGCAAGTTGTCGGAGTTTTGGTTGTGGCTAAACAGTTTGAATCTAGAACTTTAAATGTATTTTTTTTTTTGGAAAAAAAAAAAACTATTGGCAAAATAGCTATAAAAATAGTAGAACTGTTGAGCTATCAATAGAGAACGAATGTTAAAGTCCATGTTAACTTAAAAGTGTGTTTGTCGGTCCGTTTCAAAACATCATATTATTTAATAAGCGATATACAATACTGTCTTTGTTCATGCACATGCACCACATAAGCTAATACTGAATAATTTGTATACCGTATTATTGAGTGTAGAGGAAAATGTTTGCATTGTTCCCTATAATTATACAGCTAATACTACTACTACTGAAAAAAAAAAAAAAATCAATCTTCTTAAAGTTTGCTTCTGTCAATTTTGTTATTGTATTTACTAAGAGAAAGTTGACGACTATAACTACTTTACTAAGATCATAAAAAAATTAAATATCATATAATATAGTAAAACTAATCCTATAAGATATGCAAATATAACTAAAGGTGTAGTGCCAAAGTTCTCATAAGTGCATCTTACCAATAGTAAGCATTATTGCATATTATTATTTCTTAAAGATAAATGCTAAAATATATGCACATCAAGACAATAAAATTTATTAAGACTAACTAGAATTTGCTAGTTCATATGTGTAGGGAAAGATGGATTCTTCGTTTCAAGAAGAAATTGACGTGCTTATTTTTTGTTGACGAGTTTACTTGTTTATGAATAAAACATTTAATTATTTTTGTCGTAATCTAGGAGGATGGATAAATGTTTTATTGTTTTATGTTATTAATAATATTGAAGGGTGCATATTATATATTATATAAATATATGTATAATTTTGAGCGCATAAAGGTATGCATAGCTATATGTATATACATTAAAAAATATACATAGAGCACCAATCTAGTAGGTATTTTTTTTTTACTTATGTATAAGTATTAATTTGGCCAATGAAAATTTAGCATACACATTTTTTTATTTTTTTTATTGTAAAAAATAAGAGAGAGAAAAAACATTAATAATGCACGTTTTTTCATACATTTTATTATAGCCATTGGATCACCGTTAGATGGTGATCCAACGGTTAAAAAAAAAATACCTACCCATAGATAAAAAAAAAAATCTATTAAATTGACAACCATATATATATATATATATATATATATATTCTTACTAATTGATATCATTAACCAACTTAGAAATTTAATTTATTAAAGCTAAATAGTTACATCCGGCTTTCGGCAAGTTTTGTTTTGTTTTGTTTTTTTTTTCCTTTTCCCAATATCCCGGAAGATTGATACAAACCCCATTTACTTCTTGGTCTCCACTAACTTCCCTTTTTCTCTCTTTCTTGATTTGTTGCTCTAAATTACTTCATAACACAAGCCCATTCCAGTGTTTGGAATCGGTAAGTTTATTTACTAAATCTTTCTTTATTTTCTATGTTATTTATATCTATTTTATGCGCACAAGGATAATATACGGATATATTGATAGAGCATGTGAGCATGTCCAGTTTTGAAATTATATATATATATATATATATTCCTGAAAAATAAACTAATCTATTGCTTATATGAACACTTATTAATTTGGAGTTTTGACTGTTGTCTAAATTATCTCGTTTTGTATTAAATTATTTTACACATATGTGTTGAGTTATATTGATACCATATTTGACTTAATTACAATGATTATTATGATGCTAAGTCTATTTCACTTATAGGAATTAGTGGAATCTCAATAACAAGATCAATAGTTAAACTAATGACCATGCCATGTTTGTTTTAAAAAAAAAAAAAAAAAGAAGGAACCTGAAGGCTTAATGATCTCCTTTAAGCTATTTATCTCTTCCTATAGGAATTGTAAGACTTGTTGCTATTTTAAGTACATGTTATAGAATTTTGGAATGTGAAGTCAAGTCTATTTTTTTTTTTTATTAAGCATGAACAACCACTATATGCCTAACATTTCTATTGTAACCATTTCTATATTCTTATGTGAGCTTGTTGTGTCATATTATTGAAGATGATCTTATAAGGAAAGGAACATTTCTATTGTAACCATTTCTATATTCTTATGTGAGCTTGTTGTGTCATATTATTGAAGATGATCTTATAAGGAAAGGAATGTATAAGAAAGCTAAATCTCATGATTAGGTCCTTAAGCACGTCAAGTTTGAGCTTCTTGGAGAAAATTTTTGTCTTGCACCTTATTTTGTATTTCTTGGACTCAAGGTAAGTGGAAATTCCACTCTAGCATAACAAGAACATATGTATATGATTGTATATATTAAAGATGATATATTTGTGATATTGAGCTATGTATATTTGAAAATTGTTCATATCTTTCTTATAAGGCATGCCATATTTTTAAGGACAAAATATTTGTTTACAAGTTAAGATTTTAATAAAGAATCTTGTACCTTAAAGATTGTCTAAATTTAAAGAGGGATATGGTTCTTATCTCACTGATCTAGTAGGTAATTGTGATGAAATCTCTTGAGTTTAAGACTAAAGACAAGCTATGCCAAACAAGAGGGAGGTGAAATCTCTTAAAGTTAATTCCAAGATAAGGTAAGCCTCACATGATATTTATTAAGATGATATCTGCTATGTTACTTAGTTAAGAACTATACTAGGGAAGAGGCCCAATCATGATTTAAAGGTTAATTTGCTCTAAAGAAATTAAGGGTACAAAGATTAATAAATTTTATGTACAAATCATTCATAAGCATGTATGGATTTTTATTTACTAAGCTATTGCTCATTTAGTTTTTGTAATACAGGTGATCAGAACCAAAAGTAATATTGGCTAAGTTGTTTCCACTCCAATGTTGTTCATATGCAAATTTTGAACTGAAAAAAGACTTTTGAGAACCTTGAATATATTTTTATTACGTATATGTATATAGTGATCATATGGGAGTTGTGAACTGTATCATAACCGCATTTTATATTGTACATAATGTATATATATTTCTGTGTATAAAATGGGAGTATCATAGACATTTTCTGAACCAAACAAAAAAGTTAAAATTTTTCCTCTAATTTCCATTTTTCCAAGATTAATGAAAGTGAGTTAGCAATATTTAGCTTTTCTACATATAAGTGAGCATACTCTCACGTACGGTAGCTAGGGGTGTTATAGTGATTTCTCTAAGACAAGAAAATTCTAAGCCAATCTATTAGATATTCATGCAATAACATCCTATAAATTTTGTGGGTGGAGTTGATCTATATATAGCAGAGGAATGGATAAAATCTTTAAAGCTCATTTTTGAGTATATAAAGCTCACTGATAAGGACAGAGTATTATGTGCTTTTTATATACTGAAAATGGGAACTCGTAACTGGTAGAAAACTATTATAGTAACGCCAGCTATCCAAAATCTGATAAGGGATACATTTAAAGATTTGTTCTATCAAAAATACTCCAATGACACTACAAAGGCAATAAAGGTTGAGGAGTTCCTTTATCTATGATAAGGAAATAAATCTGTGGTAGAATACATTAGAAAGTATAAGGAATTATCTCAGTTTATTCAATAGATAAGAAATAATAACAAGGAGAAAGTCGAGTACTTCTTCAGGGGTTTGAGGGGAGATATTTCTAGAGATGTAATTGTAGCGAGGGTTATAGAATTTAGTGAGGTAATTGATATGGCTTCAAAGCAGAACAAGCTCAACTTAAGATATTGAATGAGAAGAAAGAAACTTTTATTACAAGAGATGGATAATGAAGACAAAGAGATCAGAAGAAAAATGAAATAGATCAAGGTGCCACATCAACTAGACCTACTTATACTAAGTGTGGAAAGTCTCATACTTGCGAATGTTTCAAAGGTACTAATTAATATTTCAAGTACCACAAGATGGGTCACTCTTCTAAATATTGTCTCATACTTCAATAGGGAGACCAAAAGAAAGTTCAAAGGTAAGTGTATACTATGAGTGCAAAATATGCAGCATATGATCTATAGGTCGTAGAAGGTAAGATCTTAATTTCTAGTAATCTTGTTAATGCATTGATAGATTCTGGTACAACATATTCATTTGTATCTAGTACATTTGTGAGAAAATTGGGTACGATACTTGAGTATTTAGAGGTAAAGTATAGTGTCACAATTCTATCTACGAATGAAATCATTTCGAATTAGATTCAAAAGGCATGCTATATTTATATTGATGGAAGAAGTTTATATATTGATTTTGTCGTATTGAATATACAAGATTTTGATGTAATATTGGCTATTGATTGGATGACAAAATATCATGCTATTATTGATTGTAATAAGAAGCAAGTTAAGTTTTAACTACCAAGGAAGGAACAATTTGTGTTCAATTTTATTCCCAAAAGGAAAAAAAGAAAGCTACAAGTGATTTCTATTATGAAAGCTAAGAGAATATTAAATAAAGGTTGTATTGGGTACTTGGCTAGTGTGGTTGATACTACAGCAGAATAGAAGTTCAAGCTTGAAGATGTTTCTATGGTTCAAGAATTTCTAGAAGTATTCCAAGAATACTTATCAGGGTTGCCTCTAGAGAGAGAAATTGAGTTTGTGATTGATCTTTTATATGGAACAACTCATATTTCAAAAGTATAGTATATAATATCCCCAACTGTACTAAAAGAATTAAATGTGCAATTATAAGATTTATTAGACAATAGAGTTATATGCCCTAGCTATTCATCTTGGGGTACTCTAGTATTGTTTGTGAAAAAGAAAGATGGTACGATGAGGCTATGTATAGACTACAGAGAAGTAAATAAAATAATTATCAAGAATAAGTATCCATTACTGAGAATTAATGATTTGTTCAATCAACTATAGATAACCTCAGTATTTCTGAGATTAACTTGAGATCAGGACACCACAAGTTGAAGATTAAGGGATGTGCTATACAAAAAATTGTCTTTCGGGCTTGGTATAGTGATTATGATTTCCTAGTAATGTATTTTAGATTAATGGACAGACACTTAATCTTAAAGCAAAAGTTGTTTACAACTTTTGTGCTTACCATACCATCAGAATCTGGAAGATTTATTGTATATAGTGATGCATCTAAAAATGGTTTAGGTTGTGTACTGATGGAAAATAGAAAAATAATAACTTATCTCGACAACTTAAGGAATATAAAAAGAAATATCGGACATATGATTTGAAGCTTGCAGTTGTTATTTTTGCACTAAAGATTTGGAGATATTATTTATATGGTGAAAAGTGTGAAATATACATTGATCATAAAAGTCTCAAATATTTCTTACTAAAAAAGAGTTGAATATGAGACAATAAAGATGGTTGGAATTAGTGAAAGACTATAATTACGTAATCAATCATCATCCTAGCAAAGTAAATATTTTAGTTGATACTTTGAGCAGAAAATCTATTACTATAGTTCTAGAGGAACATAAATCGATTCTAAGAGATTCACAAAGAATAGAGAAAAAGATCATTCCTAATAGAGATGTGACAATAAAGTTGTATGCACTTGTATTACAATCAACACTCATAAGAATTAAACAGGGCCAACAATAAGATGCTTATTTGACTTAGATAAAAGAAGAAGTAGAAGAAGAGAAAAGAACATAATTTTTTATTTCAAGTGACAGAACATTGAAGTTTAGAGGAAAATTGTGTGTACTTGATAAGGATGAAATTAAGAAAGAGATATTAACAGAGGCTTATTACACTCTATATTCAATTCACCTTGAAAGCACTAAACGTATCGAGATCTAAAGCAACATTATTGTGGTCTAATATGAAAAAGAATGTAGTAGAATTTGTAGCTCAATATTTGACTTGTCAACAAATCAAAGTTGAACATCAACGACCAATTGGATTGCTATAATCTTTACTGATTCCAGAATAGAAATAGAAAAAGATTACAATGGACTTTATTCTTAGTTTACCTAGAGGGCAACGAGAATTTAATTCTATATAAGTGATTATGGACAGAACAACGAAGTCAACCCATTTTCTTCTAGTTAAGTTAACATATACTATGATTCCGTATACTTGATTGTACATATAAGAAATAATTAGACTTCATAGGGTGCCTGTATCTATTATTTTTGACAGAGATCCTAAGTTTACTTCAGTTTTTTGGAAGAGTCTACATAATGCTTTGGGAACTAAGTTAGCATTTAGCATAACTAATCATCCACAAACTGATGGATAATTAGAAATGGTGATTCAAACTTTAGAGGATTTACTTAGAGCTTGTATGCTAAATTTTCATAGAAGTTGGGATAAGTATTTAGCATTAGTAGAATTTATCGAAAGTAATAGCTATCAAGCAACAATTGAAATATTTCCTTATCAAGTATTATATGGAAGAAAATACAGGTCTCCTATCTACTAGGATAAAGTTAGAGAAAGAAAACCACTAGGTTCAGAATTGGTTCAACAAATAATAGAGATTATGGAAAAGATTCAAGTAAGAACGAGGATAGTCTAGGATAGACAAAACAAGTATAGAGATAAGAGAAGAAGAGGTGTAAAATTCGATATTGGTGACCATGTTTTCTTAAAAGTCTCTCCAATGAAAGGTGTGACGAGGTTTGGTAAGAAAAGAAAGCTAAGTCCAAGGTATATTGGATTGTTTCCAATTTTGGAAAGAATTGAAAATAAGGCCTACAAATTGGCCTTGCCACCATCACTATCAGGGGTACATAATGTTTTTTACGTTTTGATGATAAGAAAGTTTATTTCAAATTTCACTCAGTCAAGATTTGACATATAAGGAGAAACCAATATAAGTCCTGGATAAGAAAGAGAAATAACTGAGAAACAAAAGAATTCCTTTAGTCAAGGCACTTTGGAGAAATCACATAGTAAAAGAAGTTACATGGGAATGAGAAGAATAAATAAGAGCCAAATATTCAGAATTATATAGTATGTTAAATTTTGAGGACAAAATGTTATAAAGAGTGGAAAATTATAATGTCCAAAATTCTCATGAGTGTATCTTGCCAATAGTCAACATTCTTACATATTATTATTTCTTAGAGATAAATGCTAAAATAAGTGTTCATCAAGACAATAAATAAAATTTATTATGACTAATCAGAATTTGCTAGTTCATATGTGTAGTGAAAGATGGATTCTTCATTTCAAGAAGAAATTGATGTGCTTTTCTGTTAACGGGTTTACTAGTTTACGAATAAAGTGTTTAATTATTTTTGTGGTAATTGAGGAAGATGGAAACATGTTTTATACTATTAATAATATTAAAAAATATATATTATATATATATAGGTATATACAATTTTGAGCGCATAAAGGTATATATGGCTATATGTATTAATACATTAATATATATATATGTTCTTTTCTTACTAATTGATGTCATTAACCGATTTAAATATTTAACTTATTAGAGTTACCACCGTCTTTTGGCAAGTTTTGTTTTTGTTTTTGTTTTCTTTTTCTTTTCCCAATATCCTAGAAGATCGATACAAACCCTATTTACTTCTTCGTGTCCACTAACTTTCCTTTTTATCTCTTTCTTGAATTGTTTCTCTAAATGACTTCATAATACAGGTCCATCCCATTGTTTGCAATCGGTGACATTATTCACTAAATCTTTCTTTATTTTCTATGTTATTTATATCTATTTCATGCGCACGAAGATAATATATGGATATATTGATAGAGTATGTGAGCATGTCCAGTTCTGAAATTTTATATATATTCCTGAAAAGGAAACTAATCTGATGCTTATATGAAACCTTGTGATTAATTTGGAGTTTTTATTGTTGTCTAAATTATCTAGTTTTGTATTAAATTATTTTACACATAGTGTTGAGTTAGATAGATACCATATTTGACTTAATTACAATGGAAACAAGATGTTATTATGGTGCTAAGTCTATTTCACTTATAGGAATTAGTGGGATCTCAATAACAAGACCAATAATTAAACTAATGACCATGCCATATTTGTTAAAAAAAAAAGAAGGTACCTGAAGGCTTAATGATCACCTTTAAGCTATAAATCTCTTCCTATAGGAATTGTAAGACTTGTTGCTATTTTAATTACATGTTATAAAATTTTGGAACGTGAAGTCAAGTCTTTTTTGTTTTTTTTTTTTAAAAAAAAATTAAGCATGAATAACCACTACATGCCTAACATTTCTATTGTAACCAATTCTATATTCTTTTGTGAGCTTGTTGTATCATATTATTGAAGATGATCTTATGAGGAAAGGAAATTATAAGAAAGCTAAATCTCGTGATTAGATCCTTAAGCACATCAAGTTTGAGCTTCATGGAGAAGAATTTTGTCTTTTACCTTATTTTGTATTTCTTGGACTCAATGTAATTAGAAATTCCACTTTAACATCACAAGAATGTGTGTATTTGATTGTATATATTAAAGGTGATATATCTGTGACATTGAGCTATGTATATTTAAAAATTATTCATATCTTTCTCATGAGGCATGCCATGTTTTTAAGAACAAAATATTTGTTTACAAGTTATAATTTTAATAAATAATCTTGTACCTTAAAGATGGTTTGAATTTAAAGAGGAGTGTGGTTCTTATTTTACTGATCTAATAGGTAATTGTAGTGAAATCTTTTGTAGTTAAGTCAAATACATAGCATGCCAAACAAAGGGGAAGTAAATTCTCTTAAGGTTAATTTTAAGATAGGGTAAACCTTAGATAATATTTATTAAGAAGATGCCTGTTATGTTACTAAATTAAAAATTATACCAGAAAGGGAGCCTAATCATGATCTAAATGTTAACATTTTCTAAGGAAATTAAAGATTAATAAATTTTATGTACAAATTATTCATAGCATACATGGATTTCAATTTACTAGGCCATTGCTCATTGAGGATTTGTGATGTGGAAAATTAGAACTAAGAGTAATGTTAGCAAGTTATTTCCATTTTAATATTGTTCATATGCTAGTTTTAAACTGAAAAAAGAGTTTTGAGAACTTTATATGTATTTTTATTATGCATATGTATATAGTGATCATGTGAGAGTTGTGAATATTATTAAAACCGTGTTTTATATTGTACATAATGTATATATACATTTCTACGTATAAAATAGGGGTATTATTTATTTTTTTAGAACCAAACAAAAAAGTTGAATTTTTTTTTTCTATTTTCTACTTTTTCAAATTTAATAAAAATGAGTTAGCATTGTTTAATTTTTCTAGATACAAGGGAGCATACTCCTACATGCTATACATACATGGTGTTACAAAAGAAATCAAAAAGAATAAAATAGAAAAAGATATGCGGATTGTGTTGGTGAGAATGCAATATCATTATCAAAAGCAAGTTTTTCAATGAAATATCAAGTTCAAAAGCAAGTGTACAGAATATAAATTATTACTCTTATCATTTTGATGTATACATATGACTTTTTCTGTCCCATATTATAATATCACCGAGATTATTAAAAAAAATTCAGAGTTGCACGATGGTGATGACGATTTTCAAGCATTATGATTGCATTCATTAATTTCAGTTTAAATTCAAATGTTTTTTAATTTCTTTTGCTACCAAAATGTCTTTTAATTATTTCACTTATTGCTTTTGTGCTATCATTTTGGGTCCTAAAATAAATGCATGCGACCAAACCAAATTTTATTATATACGTTATGTGGTTTCTTTTCAACTTTTAAATAGACATTCAATTATATGTTCGGAAAAACAAATGAAAAGACAATAATGCCTCGGGGGCTGCATGAACCATGGACCATTGTACATACAAAACTGCATTATATTTTTTTTGGTTTAAATACTTGAAAACCAACAACATACTAACCCCACATAATCAATGATGGAACCTTCCATTTTCAAATTTGAAATTAGAATGATAGCCATCAGTTCATAGACACTATTTTATTTTATTTAATTTTTCTGAGAAATGATGGACATGCATGGTTGGTCATTGATTTGAAATAGCAATTATTTTATCCAATAATTTCATTCAAAACAATTTTTTTTATAATAATAATATTCCATTCAAAACATTAGAAATAGAATGATAATAGAATAACTCTTGTTTGGAGAATTCAAAAAAAGAACCCACATGGATGGGATAACGTACCAGAACCAAAAGTACCAACTAAACTCGAGAACATCAATGGTAGATTCGAACTTTGACAACAAGATCAGGGGTACATATGTAATTCATTAGTGAACTACTTTTCTAGTAATCTGTCGCTTTCACACGTGGGACATTTGTGGACCGTTTAAAACACAGCCATGAAAAGTAGCAACCCGTTCCACCTCACTCGTGGCAAAAGCCTCCATGTCAGCACCTTGGAAACATAAAAATTCGAGAGGAGAAGCATATTCAAAATTTTAACGGTCGGATTTTCTGCCACACAGGTAATCACAGCCGTCAGATCCTCAATCATGTTCGACCTTTAATGCCTCTTTTCTCCGATATCGCTTAGCTTAGCTGTACAGCTACACAGTAAAATAATGCCATTTTTTTTAACAGAGAGAATCTAAGGAGACAGAGGAAGAGAGAGAGAGAGAGAGAGAGAGAGAGACTGGAGAGAGAGAGACTGACATTTTCTTCCATTTAGAGAGAGAGAGTTTGAAGATTTTTGAAATACAAATTTGATTGTCTCCTTCACTCCTAGCTCAGCGCGAGTCTGTTTGCTGTGTTAAGAGTTCGAATAAGTTAAGTGGGGTTTCTCAAATTTACTTCTGTTTTCACTCTCTTGTGTGTTTTTTCCATTATAGGAAACTATTTAGCTTCTGGGTATTCTCTGATTCTGAGAAATTCGCTTAATGAAAGTGAGTGATTATAGTCTTGTGAAGGTCCACATCTGTATTTTGATTGCTGATTTTGGAACCATTGATAAGAAGTGAAGGTGGGTTTTGGAGTTAAGAGAGAGGAGAGAGAGTTTCTAGGGGGAATTTCTTATAGCAAAGCTGATACTTAAAGTTGGAGGGGGAGAGAGAGAGAGGTTTGAAGATCAAGCTATAGTGGATTCATTTCTGGGTTTGCTTTTTCACAGAGAGATAAAGTCAAGTTTCTGGTTTCTGAGTCTTAAAGGTTGGTGCTTGAGGTTGTTTTTGGCTTTACTTTCTTTAATCTCTTAATGAGAAAAGTGTTATTCTTTTTCGTTTTTAATCACCTTTAAATGGGTTATTGTCATATGTAGAGAAGATATATGTGTAAATGTTTAACTTGGGTTATCATTGCTTTACTTTTTAGGGGTCTCCATAAACAGCAGGAGACAGTGAAGAGGAGAGAGAAAACCTATAGACAGGTCTTTGTCAGATGGCTGTTAAGGATGGAACCCTTTGAATGACAAGCAAATTCAGATCAGTTTGAGGTATTTTTCATACTTAATATTGTTTTGAATTTTCTTAAAGAAATTTATTGTGGGGTTGGTCCATCTTGGAAAATTTCGAGTACACTCTTTTTATACAACTGTAGATAGAGACTCCTATCTTCTCTTCAAAGGAAAGTCTATATTTGTTTTTTCAGTCTTACCAGATAGCTTAAGTCTTTGGGGGACAAAAATGGCAATATCACAAAAGAATGCAACTTTCCCAATTTCTTTCGAGAAATCTTGACCGTTGGATACAAGATACCGATCAAGATGGATTCAGCAAGCCCTGAGATAGGGGATCTCTGATACTATATTTCTATAATCACCTGCGCCATTGTTGAAAAGTAAAGTCGTTGCTTTAAGTTTCTATTTACCAATGTACCCTGAAGAAGTAACTATATGGCTCCTAGTCCATCAAATAGAAAATTTGTTTTCATCCTTATACGTTGAGGGGTATTGTGGGAATAGCGGATGCATATGCCGACGGCTTCGTAATTGGAGAGGCAAACTTGTTGTAGCCGTTAAAAGTAGCTTCTTTCGTTGTCATCAACAAATTTTATGTCTTAAACTTTAATTATCGTATTGTAATATATCAATAAATCTATTTCCTACGTTTACTTTTTCATTTGGCATTAAATGATCACTTGCAAAAAGCAAGAGAATTGAGAAAGGACTCGTGGGGCATCTTTAGGTACTTCGATCTTGTTGGTTGGCTCTTATTGCATTGTGTTACTTGTACAAGATTCTCGAAGCTCTTGATGTGTTGTGTTTGTATATGTTTTTCAAATTTTTAATGCATCCTACACATGTTTAATTTCAGCCATGTTCTATAATTTATATGTTTTATGATTGTAGCTACTCCACTGTCTTCTAATTTTCTATGTAAAACA
This sequence comes from Parasponia andersonii, assembly GCA_002914805.1. Taxonomy (NCBI): domain Eukaryota; kingdom Viridiplantae; phylum Streptophyta; class Magnoliopsida; order Rosales; family Cannabaceae; genus Trema; species Trema andersonii. The sequence continues at coordinate 265,986 of JXTB01000004.1, forward strand.
CCATTTGTTTTTCCATTTTTCCTGAGAAAAGGTTTGGTTTTCTTTTCAATTTTTCAGTTGGTATATAGCTCTGGTAACCAAATTTAAGCGGTACCCACATCGAAGTCATGGCTGAAGAAGGTGGAAATGGAGAGGTTGTGGCTGATGATACCTTGTCAGCTGAGGACTGGTTATCACATGCACAAGAGCTTATCCCAGTTGCCATGGCTAAGGCAAGAGAGGTTAAAGGATTCCCTGGTAGATGGAAGACGATAATCTCAAAGCTTGAGCAGATCCCTTCACGTTTATCAGACTTGTCAAGCCATCCTTGCTTCTCAAAGAACACTCTTTGCAAGGAGCAGTTACAAGCTGTATCAAGGACATTGAAAGAGTCAATTGAGCTGGCAGAGCTCTGTGTTTTGGAGAAATATGAGGGCAAACTTCGGATGCAAAGTGATCTCGATGCCCTTTCGGGGAAACTAGATTTGAATTTGCGAGACTGTGGGCTTTTGATCAAGACTGGGGTGCTTGGTGAGGCTACTCTGCCCTTATCTGTGGCTGGTTCTTCAACAGAGACAGATGTTGCTGCTTATGGAAATTTAAGGGAACTACTTGCTCGGCTTCAGATCGGGCACTTGGAGGCAAAGCACAGAGCTCTTGACAGCCTTGTTGAGGTTATGAAAGAGGATGAGAAGAATTTGTTGGCCGTTTTAGGACGTAGTAATATTTCTGCATTAGTCCAATTGCTTACGGCCACTTCTCCTCGAATCCGGGAGAAGACTGTGACTGTGATTTGCTCGCTTGCTGAATCCGGGAGCTGTGAGAATTGGCTTGTTTCAGAAGGTGTTCTGCCGGCTCTCATAAGGCTCGTGGAATCTGGCAGCGCAGTTGGAAAAGAGAAGGCTACAATTTCGCTTCAGCGATTGTCAATGTTGGCCGAAACAGCTCGCGCAATCGTTGGCCACGGTGGGGTTCGCCCTCTGATTGAGATCTGTCGAACAGGGGACTCTGTCTTGCAGGCTGCAGCTGCTTGCACTTTGAAGAACATATCAGCTGTGCCAGAGGTTAGACAAGCTTTAGCTGAAGAAGGGATCATAAGAGTTACGATCAACCTCTTAGATTGCGGAGTTCTGTTGGGATCAAAAGAATATGCGGCTGAGTGCTTGCAGAATCTCACTGCCAGCAATGACAACCTAAGAAGGTCTGTGGTCTCAGAAGGTGGAATCCGCAGCCTATTGGCATATCTTGATGGCCCGTTGCCTCAAGAATCAGCAGTTGGTGCTTTGAGGAATTTGGTTGGCTCAGTTTCCATTGACGTCTTGGTTTCCCTCGGTTTCCTACCTCGTCTGGTCCATGTTCTGAGGTCCGGATCACTTGGTGCGCAGCAGGCTGCTGCCTCAGCAATCTGCCGGGTCTGCAGCTCTGCTGAGACAAAGAAGATGGTAGGTGAAGCCGGTTGCATTCCACTTCTTGTCAAGATGCTTGAGGCCAAATCAAACAGTGTCCGGGAAGTGGCAGCACAGGCAATTTCCAGCTTGGTGACGCTTACACAGAATTGCAGAGAAGTGAAAAAAGATGACAAGAGTGTACCTAATCTGGTCCAGTTGCTTGATCCAAGTCCTCAGAACACAGCAAAGAAATACGCGGTGTTTTGCCTTGGATCTCTTTCTTCCAGCAAAAAATGCAAGAAGCTGATGATTTCTTATGGGGCAATTGGGTATTTGAAGAAGCTTACTGAGATGGAAATTCCAGGGGCTAAGAAGCTGCTTGAACGGTTGGAAAGAGGGAAGTTGAGAAGTTTGTTCATCAGGAAATAGATGAACAAAAGTTACAAACTTATGTCACTTTTGTATAATGAGAGGAAGGTCTTTAAATTTTCTTAGCTGTTTCAATGTCCATGGGATGCTTATCAATGTTCTGTTACTTATTTATGAAATGTATAATCTCTATATGTTTCTCACTTCTGTTTTTCTGTCTTTTCTTTCTACTGCAATGCATATAGTTCACTAATTTACCTTTCTCTCTCTGTCTCTGTCTCTCTCTCTCTCTCCTTTGGGATTTTCTTCTTCCTCTATTTTGACTTTCTATTCTATTGAAATATTAGTCGTTTATTGTATGGACTGACCAAAGTTTTGAATTACCATATCACTGACTCGACAGTGTTGTTTTTGGTAGAATATTAGGTTTGCTTTCAATAGCTACTCCATCATTACTTCTTTTCCATCTCCATTGGAGGTAAGATTCTTCGAAAAATTATATTGTTTGGACCAATTTTATTCTTGTTTTTACGTATTATCTTCTTCGTCGTATGAAGTTTATACGTATGTATTTCTTTCTTTCCCTTCTATATATTCCGAAAGCTGAACTATGAAGATACAAGGAAACTGATTTTGATTACATTCTATTGTTCATAAATTGCTTCTTTCGCTTGATTCCACTTGCCGACATTGTTTGCCAAATTAAGATATGCTAGTTAAGAAGCTCCTTATAAACTACCACAAGAATTTTTTTTATTATTTATTTTTGATAATAAAGAGATGAGATTTGTCTCTAGCAAATTGTGTATCCACCACCAAGATCACAAAAACTAACGTGACATCATGGAGGATATGTTAGGTACAATAGAGCAAGTAAAGCACAAAGGAGTCCAACCCCACCATTATCATTAATTATTATTATTAGGCTTTATTAGTATAAATTTGGTGTGTTTTAACACTACATGTATATATAATTTGGTGAGCTAGTTTTGATGAATACTACAAGTTCAGCGCAAAAATTTGTTACTTTATTGAGCCATCGAAATCGATTTCGAATTTGGACGTTTACAATTGAAAAAACCAAGAAGACCCAAAAAAACAATAATTTATTGAACATGTGAAGGTTAATCTAAGTTCAGGCAATTTATATGGGAATGGCGCTACCCAAAATTCGAACTTATAATCACCATTAATAGAAAAAAGTTACTCAAATACAATATTTGTTTATACTTATAAATTTGGATGTTGTAATCAAACTAGACAGCATTTGTGGCAACTCTAACAATATTTTTACATCTTAAGTAAAATTTAGATATAGCATATTGCCACCACATTTATTTTTTTTACATCTTCCATGCAAATACATATTTATATATATGTTCTTATTGTACTTTTTCCACCATATGTTGATCTCATTTTTGCCTTCACTTCTCCTTTTCTGAGATTTTGACATGTAATCCATTAGGAAAGAACAAAGCAGGTTTCCGGATGATTTCCCCTCCTTTGATTACTGTCCACCTGACCATTATTCCAACCACATGAATACATATAAGTTATTACTATTATTTTGTGAAAGAAAAAGAGTGAATTAGCTTATGATAAATTAAACTACAAAGAGAGCATAGGATTTTAATTACTTGTACTTAGAAACCAGATAATGAAGAACCAGTGCAACTTGAAGCCTTGTGAAGTCAGCTCCCACACAAAGCCTCAAACCCCCACCAAAGGCCATAAATGTCTTAGAACCTGCATGCAATTTCTTTCCCTATTTTTTTTTTGAAAAAATAAAAAAGTAAAAATAAAAAGGTAATTTAGTTTTAGCAGCAAATCAAGATATTGTTTATATATATAAGATATCAATATACTGTTTTAACAAATACTAATTAATATTCTATTAATCTAATTACCTCCCATCGCCACGGATTAAATTCCAATGGATTATCATAGTAATCAGGATTCAAATGAACAGCTGATGGAATGATCATAACTAGCCAATTTTTTGGAATTGTATACCCTGTAATGGAATGATCATAACTAGCCAATTTTTTGGAATTGTATACCCTGTAATGGAATGATCATAACTAGCCAATTTTTTGGAATTGTATACCCTATAAAAATAGTTACGAGCCTTTCAGGCTATATGCAATTGACAAAAGTTGGAAACAAATATACATAAAGAGAAACGAAGTACATAAGATAAGAAATGAGAGAGGAAAATTGATGAGATTTAATAATATCCCCTGATTACAAAAGACAGGAAAAGTTTAGATAGCATATAGTAACATATAGACACATAAATGTAATGGAGATTGTTCCAATAAACATTTGATCTTAATGCAAGCTACTTGTTACTGTTTTTGTTTACACACTTGCACGCACTTGATGCATGTAGCACTAATTAAGATCAGATATGTGATATATAGTTAAGGAGGTTCAATATACTAAATATATAAAACTATTATATTTAAAATCTGTGTTATATGGTCTATGAACTTGCCCTTCATCACAACATCTTCCACAGCTCTTCTGAAAACCACTGGCACAATATTTGCAAATCTAACGGTTTCATTGATAACCTTCACATGTAACCCAAAATAGAGAAAACATATTGGCCATTAATTAGGACATAGAAACCCCAAGAAAAAATTATATAGAAAACCACCCGTAAATCGTTTAAATAACAAACCCAACTCACCATGTGTGTGAAAGTCATGGATTTATATTCCTCCCATGAAAGCTCAATGTCGTCATTGCCACGGTGCCTTAGGATTTGGTCATGCTCTTTCTGGAAAAGAGTTAACTAAAAATTATTATTATTATTATTATTCTTACTATTATTTTTGGCGATAGAGAAAATTACCATACTAATATATATATATATATATAGCACCAATCCCCTAGATATTTTTTTTTATCTATATATATGTATTGTTTTGCCCAATTAAAATTTATCATGCACATTTTTAATATTAAAAAATAAGAGAGAAATAGCATTAATGATACACATCTTTTCATGTACATCATTATAGCTATTAGATCACTATTAGATGATAATCTAACAGCTAAAAAAATACTTATACATAGGTTAAAACAAATATCTACTGGATTGGAAAACATATATATATATATATATATATATATATATAAAGAATGAAAAGTTGAAGAGATAAATTATATATATATATATATGGCACCGATTCAGTAGGAATTTTTTTTAACCTATACATAGATATTATTTTGGCCAATGAAAATTTATCATGCACATTTTTAATAATAAAATGTAAGAAAGAGAAATAGTATTAATAATACACGTCTTTTTATGCATCTTATTATAGTCATTGAGTTATCGTTAGATGATGATCCAACAGTTAAAAAAAATACACATAGACAAGAAAAAAAAAGACCTATTGGATTGGCAACCATATATATAGTTGGAAAATTAAAGAACACACAAACCGTTAATTCCGCTAATACTCGTGGATGATCAGATATAAACTTCACAGCTAATGTAATTGCTGATGATGTGGACTCATAAGATGCGAAGACAAGTAAAAACAACAAGTCTATAACTAAACTCTCATTCAAAACAGTTTCTTCTTTTTTCAATTCTTCAAGCAAATAATCCAAGTAATCACCGCGATTCATATTCAATCTCTTCCTTTCTTCATATATATCCTTAATCACTTTTATTGCCTTCTTTCGACCCTAATTTCGAAGGTGAAAAATTAAATCAATCCAAAATTCGGAATACTATTAAGCAGTTTAAATATATTGATTAGATCGTGAAAAGAAAAATTAATCTTCAAAATGTAGTATAAGTACTTGCAAACATGCATGATAAGCGGTTCCAGGAATGTTCAAAGGAAAGGATATAAGTCCCTCTAGAAATGCATCGTAGCTCTGCTTGAGTTTTTTTGACGCCTTCGATTCATCATAACTAATGAGCTTCTCAGCAAAATAGTCAAATATCATCTGCATTTAACCAATAACAAATTAATAACAATCTAGTTTGATGTAATATATTATAATTAGTAACAAATATTTCTACTTGTTTCCTTGGCTTGATCGCAAAGTACTAGTGCAACATGTTCATAGAGATTATAAGCTTTGGTGCCTAATTGACGGTCCATAATACAAATTTTCATTTGGTTTGCCTAATTATTGTATCATATAGCCTATAGAGTTTTGCTGCTTCTTGATGAGTTGTACTCTCTTGACCTTATTTGTTATTTACCATCTATAAATATTAAAGGCTTTTGAGAGTTTTATTGAAAAGAAAAAAGAAGAAGAAGAAATTTTGATATAAGATACACACAAATATATGATAAAATATAAGATAGAAAGCTAAATTAAGAAATTCTCTACATTTGAGGCTACTTCTTTGAGATCTACAATGACATTGTTGGCCCATGAACGCATATATGTGCGAGTGGCTTTATCCATATGAGCTAAGAGTCTGTCCTTCAAAGTTTCAGGACCAATAATTTGTAGAACCAAATTCTTAAGGTACTTGTGAACTAATCCATGTTGCCCCGGAAAACTTTCTCCTGTAATTGTCATAAAACTCTCTGTGTAACAAAGTTCGAAAGATTTTCCTTCTTGCTGAAAGATTTGATAATTAATTTCTGGATCTGTTGACACTATCACATTTTTGCCAACTAAATTTGTACGAAACAAGGATCCATATCTGCAAATCAATTATAATTACGTGTTAGATTGAACAGTCATGTAACGTGAAAAATATACTGGATTAGTGAATCTAAATTGGACTTAATTGTCAAGTTAGTCATCTATATCTGTTTCTTCAAAACAAACATTCATTTTAATCGAATCGCTTAATTTCGTTTGTTTATTGCGGTATTTTTAATTTGAAACGATAAATATTAGGGTGTATTCAAGGGACCGAGTATGTGAGATATTTTAATTTGAAACAAAGTATTTAATTAGAGAGAAAATCATATACTCTGGAGGATCAACAAAATATTAGTTGTATATATTAAACTATTTCTGATATATCAAATTCACGCTTAACAAGAAAATCATAGATGTAGCAAAAGGAGAAACTATATAGATTTTTGAATACCTTCAATAACATTTATACTAACTTTCTGTTTGATTGTGAAAGATATGATGTCTATATAAGAACCATAACGAAATCGATACTGAACTAGAAAATTAGATAAATACAATTAAAAAGAATTTGTTCATTTAAAATGGTGTAATTTTACATTATTTTGAGGGATATACATGAATACGTATTTCAACATGAAAAACTACTTAGGCTAGCTAATGCCATTGAGTAGCAGAATTAATCCCATAAATCAGACCAAAATAAATAAAAACTAAATTGAGGAAAGGTATATATACGTAGCGTTATACCTTGCCATTCTCTTTCTGACAAAAGGTGTTATTTCGTATAAATCGTAGGGCGAAAAGAACTCCATAGTCTCTCCAATGAGGGGGATGCCCGTTGAGCCAGGTGGAAGCTTTCCGTTACATTTGGGGTTCATCCATCCACAAACCCAATAACTCAACCAGCTTATTATTCCGAAAACTAGAGCGGTGGATGAGAAAACCAACCACATCATCTTCCTTAATTAATTTTTCATTTCACGCATGAATATATGGCTTTTTTTTTTTCTATATAGTATAGTACTACGTGCATAGAAGAAAATATGTTTGTGCATGCATGGAGTAGTACGTGATGAGACATATATATCTGTATATATATACACACACGAATTATTAGAAGAGAGACTAAAGTAGAGACGAGGAAAATAAATTTAGTTTTCTTCTGTGAGGAGAAATACGTAATTATAGTTATTAAGCGTTTTAGCTCAAGTGCTATTAATTAATGGTGGTGGTGGAGAGACTGGATTGGTTTTAGATGAAGATGTAGATCATGAGTAGACTTGCATATATGATAAATGATGCGTAAATTTCGAGTTAATTTGTTTTTTTTTTTTAATTATTGAGAAACAACTAATTGATAATATTCGGTAAATATATAGAGAATAGATCGAACCACATTTCATTTCAAAAAAGATCGAACTATATGTATATAAGGCAAAGATATATTTGGTTTTGTTTGCACGTACATTAATTTGCCAACTATATATACTATTTTCGTCATATCATAACTTATATTGTTCTACACTAAATTAATGACTCCAAATTAATATTAGTTGTATAATATATCGTCAAATGTTGTAATGACGAGTTTTAGATTTGTATTGCTATTTGACGTATATAGCACAGATAATTATAATAGTGCGCAAGTACTTTATATATAGAATGAAGGAAATGTTGAAGTACTCCAAGTAATTAATTCTAGTATGTGGGTGTGTTGATGGATATGATTCATACTAATGAATATATGCTATTCCGTAATTTCGATCTTCATATAAGTTAAGTCTAATATTTTTACGTACTTACATAGGAGGGCGACCAAAAGTAGCCATTATCAATCCTCATCACAAGAATTCTTATCTTGGGAGAAACTAATATTTTCAATATAGGGAATTTAAATTAGTCTACATATATAGCACTAAACTATAATTCGTTGGGTTTTCCCACAAATTAAAACTCAATAAGTTACAGAACCATATATTTGGTGCAATAAGTAGGGTCTTTTAGGTAGTTGAGCTATAACCTACCTTAGCCTAATAGATCAGCCAGTTGCATGTATATGTACCTATATAATTGTCACAATTTAATGAAAAAGAATGGAACATGGGAAAGTTCACCTTAACAAGGTATTGTTATTTGTGCAATAGAATTAAAATAATTGCTATGATTAAGGCCACCAATTATCAATAATATAGGTGGAGTGGCAAGGGGCTAATGGTTTAAATTGACAAGCTCTTGGATTTGAACAAGGCCCACCGTAGTGGTAGGGGTACATGGAAAATTAACTGACTTCACAAGGACTCACATACTGTTGATGGAGGTTTTATCAACAATAAATTTATAAATAATTAAGAGATGTGGCTTGTGTGAATTGAAGTAAATAATCAAAGCAAATAAGGAGACA
>JXTB01000004.1:282650-313758 GCA_002914805.1 Parasponia andersonii
TCGGTGTGGTTGGTGAACCTCATGGGGGCCCTTGCAGTCTCCTGCCTTTTAGGCCTTGGCTGGTTCTCATTGGTCTGGTCACCGCTCCTCTTGTTCTTCTTACCGCTACCGCTGTTGTCGGTGACGACTGCAACCTTTGCCGCATCCGTCTTTCCTCCTTTTTTGGTCTTCTGAAGGTTCTCACGGGAAGATTCTAACCTTAGATGACGACCAACTCTTCGGTAGAAGTCTTCGAGGGTTCTACATTCTCTCTCAAGCAACTCCTCCCAGAGCTTTGTTTCTGGTCGCACCCCTGCCATCATAAGAGTAAGAACTCCTCCTTCAGGGGGGTTGTTGACCTTCGCTAACTCTGTGGTGAATCGATTGAGATAAGATCGTAGAGTTTCCTCTGGACCTTGTCGGATTGCAGATAAACTTACAAGCGGAACAGTGAAGTTCTTTGCGGCCTGAAATTGTCTTAAGAACGCCGTCTGCAGTTGTTGCCAGGATGAAATCGAACCGGGTTTGAGCCCTCGGAACCACTTCTTCGCCGCTCCAGAGAGGGTTACAGCGAAACATCTGCAACGAGCATGATCATCAACCCGATGAAGCTCCATCAGGTCGCTGAAGTGATCCATGTGATCCTGCGGATCAGTCTTCCCATCAAAAGTAGTGATCGTGGGAAGTCTGAATCCGGTGGGAAGGGCTGCAGCTCGAACTTCCTCGCTAAATGGCGACTGGCGATACCCATCAGCGAGCTCGTCATCCCAGCCAGCAAGTGCATCTAATGCGATCCGTAAATTGTGAACGTCGACGTTCAGCGGGAAAGCATCATTCCTTGCTGGTGGTATGAGCGACCTTCGTTCGTTTTCCTGTTTCGCAGCGGGCTGTTCGGGTAAGGTCTCCTGCGTCCTATGGGAGGAATCCAATGGAAGAGTGCGACGAGACCGGCTGTGGTTGCTATAATGCGATACAGATTGACCGCGATCACGTCGTCGCTCCAAGTACTGCCTTAGGTCAGCGGGATCTTGTCTTGACTCCCTGCTGATTCTTTCGAAGACACTTCTCGAAGATCGTCTTTGTTCGCTGCTCAAGCGATCCTGGTCGTTGTTGGATTTACGGGAGGGCTGTGTACGACCTCGGTTCGTACTCGAACTCTCCGTACGAGACTCTAGAGGCAAGTCTGCGACCTTGCCTTTTCTTTTGGAGGTACGTTCTTCACGATGCTCCTGCTGAGTTCTTGGCTGGTCGCGTCTTCTTGTCTCGGGAATCTGGACTCCCTTTGCAGGTGATTGAGCAGGACGCTCTTTAGGACGTTCACGTTGTGGTGGAGTCACCATCTGCCCTTCAGCAAGTCGTCGCAGAGTATCGTTGATCTGGTTAGTGACCTGCTGGAGGTTCACGAGCGTTTCCTCCATGCGATCCTGTCTTCGAGTTAGGTCCTCTGTTGCTGTCATAGTAGGCTGTTCTGGAGCGGGGTCTGCTTGTGTAGCAGCAGTACTCTGAGGCTGATTTTGGCTAGTCCCGGCGGCCCTGGTAGTGTTTCTGGTATTTGCCATTGTTGAAAAGGTGGAATTTGACCAATATGTCTGCCGGAATAGCCCTCCTTCTAGCGCCAATTGTTGATGGAGGTTTTATCAACAATAAATTTATAAATAATTAAGAGATGTGGCTTGTGTGAATTGAAGTAAATAATCAAAGCAAATAAGGTAGTGGTTCGGACCCGAAAAAGATGAGCCTACGTCAACTGTTTTTTCACTAATTTTGTGAAGAATTACAAGCACTCAAGGTTACAATACTCAAAAGCGATTGGTGAATACTAAAAAATTAGACTACCCAAACTCGAATTTGCTCTGATTTCTATTCTCTATGACTTGTTTCTGCTTAGAGCTTGATTGTGTCTCTCGGAACATAGAGCCCCCCTTTATATAGATTGTAGAGACCTTATCCTCCTAGGTTCCTTATGTCTCTAGGATCCTAATTGAATAAACGGGTAACTATGCAATTGGGTAACATAAAACTGGGTAATTATCCAATTAAGTAATTGGATAATTATTCAAAACGAATAACTGGATAATTACAAATAATACAATTAGATAACTACTCGAAAAGGATAACTTAGTTAATCGCAAATAGGAGTCTTCAGTTTCCCTTTCCTTGTAGGTTTCCTCTACTGCATTTACCTAGTTCCCTCTTCTTGTAGGTTTCCTTTATAGTGTTTTCGTGTTTCCCCTTTCCAATAGGTTCCCTGTTTATTAAGGAAAACTATACGGATAAGGTCGCACAAAAACCTGCAGAGGAGGTCGCATGTAAACATCACAGAGGAGGTCGCATATATTCTATATGCGGAAGGTCGCACATATCCTTCACAGATGAGGTCGCATATATTCTATACGCGAAAGGTCGCACATATCCTTCACAGATGAGGTCGCATATATTCTATACGCGAAAGGTCGCACATATCCTTCACAGATGAGGTCGCATATACATCATATGCAACCTTAGGATTTTAGACCGTACAACACCTTCGATCAGATAGAAAGCCAACAATTAAAGAAAGGGACAAAAGATAATAATACTATTTGTTTATAAAAAAATTTTCTAGAATCTTCTTGCGAATTTTTTTTGGTTTGGTCAAATTTTTGTTCACGATCCTTTTTACGAATTGTGTTTTAAAAACAGATATGAAATGATTTTTTTTTAACCTTAGAGAGGAGTGTGAATAGAGATTTTTTTCACCCCAAAAGACTTACTTAAAAGTAATTTTGTCAAAGGCTTTTTTAGTCATAAAAAATACTACCAAAATAAGGTGTAAAGAAAGTAGACAGAGAGGTTGCAATAGACCACGTCTTTATGCAACTTCAGATGTAAACATAACCTATTTTTTCTCCTTTTTTCCAACTTTGTCCTCCTTATAATATGTGAATTGTTATTTTTATCTCAACAAATGACCTATTTAAGTATTAATTTTTCCAGATTCATTCAGTTTTAAAACCCAAACTTTGAGGAAAAAAGTGGGATTGGAAAAAAACAAAAACTATACCTATTTCCATTACTTCAGGTCTCCATTTCTCAACGAGAATAAGAAAGTGAAAACCAGAAACAAAAAAAAAAAAAAAAAAAAAATTTTAGATAAACCATTCGACTGCCTTTTTTATACTTTATAATTTTTTTAAAAATTAAAAAACAATACTTTGTTAGTTTTTTGTTTTGATGTAAATTTACTAAAATGGTTTCTTTGCAAAATAGACATTTTCGAAAGTGACTTTTAATGAGAGGCATATATTTTTAAATTTTTTACAAAGTAGTCTTTCTTGACAATGCTCTATCATGCTTAATACAATGTTTGACTATTGGGTTAATGGCACAAATGATCTCTGAACTATCCAATTTGTGGCAGTTTAGTCCTCAAAATTTCAATTGTGGCAATTAAACTACTGAATTTTTTTATTTCTAGTAATTTCGTCCCTAGGATTATGTTTGGTATACTATATAAAGACTCTGTATTGTATTAATTAAACATAATACGGCGCACCAAACATGAATAAAATTATCTATATTGCAATTAATGTTAAATTTCTGACTAAAAATACACACGAGGAATATATGGTAACATCTATAAGTGTATTTGAAAAGTAATTTGAGAATTCTAAACATAAAAATGACAATCATAGAAAAAAAAAATTCTAAATTTTTAGCTCCTAAGTGCTTTAAAAAAAATGCAAACAATACATTTTTTTTTCTCTCTAAATTCTTTTGTTTAGTTTATTTTTTCATAAATACACCAACACTATAACATGCTCTTCACATATATTTTAGGTTAGAAATTTAACACCAGTTTACAACAATTCACGTGTATTATGGGTTAGAAATTTAATAGCAGATTTCAATTTAGATAGTTCAGGAACTAAATTACTAAAAATTAAAAAATTCTACAATTGAAACTTTGAGAACCAAATTGTCACAAATTGAATAGCTTGGAGATTCTTTGTGCCATAAACCCTTAACTATTCTCAAAACTATACTTGCCTATATAAAAAAGAGGAATTGGGTAAAATACCCCTTCTTAATAATTGCTCTTGAGAAATACACCCCTATAAAAAATTATTTTGCAAAAAGTTTTAAAACATAAGCCTTTTACTGAAAGTTATTTTCAAAAACTCTAGTTTGCCTAATTTCCCGTTGTTAAAATGTTGAAATTTTATTTTTGGTCCTTTCCTCTCTACATTGAGGAGTCACTCTTTTTGTTTTATTATTGTATCTAAAAGAATTTTATTACATCTCATTTTCACTTAAAAGAAGTTCTGGCTCCAGTATTGCTGTCCATAGAATGCTTCAATCAACATTTGTGACTTTTCATGTTAGGATAAGTTTTTCCCTCAATGTAAAAGACTTAAGTTAGTTCCTCTCTCGGTTTTTATCGTTTCTATAGCAATCAGTTGAGCTCGGCTACCCAACTGTGGGAAAAACTAGTTGTTAATAGGGAACCGAAAAATAAAAATAAATAGACACTTTGGAAAATTTGGTGAAATATTATTATTTTTTTCTTCCGAAAATTTGGTGAAATAGACACTTTTAGTAGTGTGTTTTAAAAAATAAACCACTTTTTGAAACTCTTTATTACAAAACAGACCTTTTATTGATCTCACGATCATGATTGAGCTATAACTAGGTTTATTTTGCAAAGAGCTTTAAAAAGAGGTATGCTTCCTCTAGAAAGGGTCTATTAACTAATAATCCAATTTTTTTCTATTAAAATCAAATCCAGTTGCTTCTTGCAGAATTTCAATTAATTTCTTATCACAAAAAGGTCTAATCCTGAACCCACCAGAGAAGGGGTGGGGGGAGGGAGCGGCTTTTGCACTGGAATTTTACCAAACTTCTTACTAGCGAAGTAGTAAATTACATGTGAAATGCAGATCTTACAAAAGAAGGTAAGTAGTACTATTGATCCTCACATATTACCATTTTGGTATAATAATCACCAACTGATTTTTGGGCATTCAAGTATCTAATTTTTTTGTTTTTGACATAATTAGTTTTTTAGCGTATTTTATCTAAAATTTCATTAGAATTTATTTGAATAAGAGAAATTTTACGCCACTGATCAATATTATTTCATTATTTAATAATTTGGTTCCCTATTTTTAGGTATTCATATTTCTAATTAATCATATTGTATCCATTAAACTTTTAGAAATACAAAATTCAAAGGAGGATTTAAAAAAAACATTTCATTTAAGAATCAAATTAAATAAATACATTTAAGAATCAAATTAAATAAATACATATATATATATATATGAACACCAATCTAGTAGGTATTTTTTTTTTTTACCTATACATAGGTATCAATTTGGCCAATGAAAATTTAGCATGCATATTTTTTTATTGTAAAAAATAAGAGAGAGAAAGAGCATTAATGATGCATGTCTTTTTATGCGCTTCATTATAGCCATTGGATCACCATTTAATGGCGATCCAATGACTAAAAAAAAAATACCTACCCATAGGTAAAAAAAAAATAATACCTATTGGATTGGCAACCTATATATATAAATATATATATATATATATATATTTCACTCGCACATCCTAGTTTATATCAAACTATAATAACTCTTATCGACCAAAAATAATTATCTTACCATGTTTAAAATTAAAAAAACTTCACATACACCCTTTCAGAAATGTAAAGTGGGTCCGACTTATATTTGATAAGCTCATATGGGCTTTGTACTGTACCTATGCTTGGCCCGCCTAAAATATGGGTCTAGCCGGGCCAACCCATATTCGTATTAAGGGGTCCGGCATGACCCACATGCTTAGCCTACATTTTATGCGGACTTAAGTAGGTTGTGTCTATGCGGGCTGAATATGGGTCACATTGTGAGCCTAATTTTGTTATTGTTCTATACTTTAAAATATCAAATACGGGCCTAAAATTCATTCATATTATTTTAAAATTTGAATAAATTGAAAATAAACAAAAATAAGTAATTAAATAATATTAAAAGCATATAAATGAAAATATTTAATTAAGACTTTTTAAAATTTTAATTAGGAAATATATTTAAAATTATAAATAGAATGACTAAATATAGACCTAATGAGGGCCGATAGAAATGTGGGGCGGACTTGTGAGCCTATGACTTCGGCCAGTCCGACCTCTACTATATGTAACGGTCTAGCCCAGGCCCACATAATGTGAGCCTGGGCCGAGCTGGTGCCATTCTTTTTCTTTCGAATGTGGAATGACCCACAAAATCCGACCTACATTATTATTTCTATACCCTTCTAGCAGTCAAATTTGACTAAAAATTTGTTGTATCCATTTTGTTTTTATTTAAGTATGAATTGGTTATTCTAAAAAAACTAACTAATTATTTACCTAAACATTATAGCAAATAAGCTTGGAAATTTTTGTAGTTTTTCTCTATTTTATATTAATTAAAAAATAATAATTATTTCCATGTAATAAAATTAAGCCTAGAGATTTTATAAATTTTATAATTTTTTTTATCATGCAGTTTCACTATAGTTATTTTTTATTTTAGGAGATATCATTGTGATTTTGACAATAATTAGATATTGTGTTTTTTTTTTTCCTAAATGATTGGTGGATGCTAAATGGTGCAAAGTTTTCACATTTATATTAAATTTCTCAGAATTTTGGATAAAATATGCTACAAGGATTAACAGTGCAAAAAAATATTAGGTACTTTAATGCCAAAAAAAAAATGTTGAGGATTAATATGCTAAAATAGTAATATATTGGGACTAATGATGCCATTTACTCTACAAAATAAGCAATTAAATGTTAACAAAACCATTACGTATTTGGCTGTATAATTAAAATAAGGGTAACTACTTAATTAGGTCATTGTTTTTGTTTATTTCCTAATTAGAGAGATTAGTTTTCTTATTGGTGGCATCTAGGGGTTATCATAGTAGGAAGTTAGGGTCTAAAATAGAATTGGGAAACTAAGGATTAGTTACCCATTGAAACTTAGGGGTTGAACGTGAAAAAGCTAAGGCAGCATCTATTTTATGGATTGTATAATAAATACAATAACATACGGATGTTTTTGGAGACTTTGGAGAGAGACACTTTGGGGCAATACCTATTTTATGGATTATATAAATAAATACAATACCATAAGGGTGTTCTCGGGGACCTTGGAGAGAGACACTTTGCTGTAAAACTATAAGGAAGAGATGTAATTATTCTTATTCATAATGAAAGCTCTTTGGAGAGTAACTTCACATGTGGACCTAGGTTTATTAAACTTGAACCATGATAATTTTTTGTGCTTTTTTACTGTTTTCTTGTGTTATTTGTATGTGATGTGATTAACTAATCTAAAACATTAATTATGTGTGCAATAAATAATTCCATCATCACAACAGAAACAATTACAATTATCATGTCAACTCGAACGTTCAAACTGAATTGAAAGGAATAGTCAAATTGTTCTTTCATATTGACTTTGAAAACATTGCAAACTTTAACCACAAGTAAAACTAGTAAACAACAAGACCGACAACAAAATTGTATTCAAACTCCTCCATCCAAAAGAAAAATATAATCAGTTTTATGACCAGCTTAGCATTTTGTAGACAATTTGACTACTTACTGCAACCTATATTACGAATATACAGGAGTGTTATACCGTTCAGCTCTTTGTGGCCACCAAACCATCATGTAGCCAATTTCTAGTCATGATGAAAGCCTGCTCTGCATCTGCATCTTCTTCAGGAGATTCTGGCCGGTGTGCAAAGCCATGACCTCTTCCCTCGAAAACTACCACCCTAGAGCCTCTACTTATTCTCTTCTCAACATTCTCCAGCAAACTAACTGAACAAAGTGGATCATTGTCCCCTGATATGAACAGCACAGGAGCCTTCACATTAGATGCTAAAGATGGGTCTATCCTTGTGCCATAAAAGGAGACTCCGACACCAAAATAAGCACCCTGATCTCGGGCCAGCACCTCGATCACTTTGCCACCACCAAAGCAGAATCCTATCAGGCCAAGCTTCTTTGAGATTCCTGCAGCCACGAATTCATTCACCATCCAGTTCGTGGACATGGCAATGTCGTTTGCCACCCTCTCAGGCTCTTGTTTTGTGATCCATTCTTCAAACATAGCCTTTGGTCGATGCTTTGCCCACGGATCTCCTCGAAATAGGTCTGGAACTAGAACACTGCAGTTTTACTCGAAGAATACAGAATAATCAATCATATAAATCTCAGAAGTACGCTCACAGAAGGGTTAAACAAAACAGCAATAAATAGCTTAGAGCAAAGGATATGATGCTGAGAGTAGTTTTGCGACACACATGCATACTAATCTGTTCTCACAGCAGATTATCACATACATGATACGAAAATAATACAATTCAAGATTAAGCAATGTTACATACTTGTAACCATTGCAAGCAACACGATATGCAAAGTCCCTGGTCGATGAATCTTCGAACCCAAAAACATCAGACAAGAGCAGTATCCCGGTTCCATTATTGTTCTTTACTGCCTTAAAGAGGTAAGCATCGACATCTTCACCAATAGAAAGTTCTATCCCGTTGACTAACTCACATGCATCGTCGTCTAAACCGTCATCCACTTGTAGTAGGCCACAATTTATTTTGCTGGCTATATTCTTCGCATCTAATCTTCGAAGATTTAATTTGCATATTCTCTGTAGAAAACTGAAGCTTTACAGTTAAGGTAGCACCTCTTCAAAAGATAGAACCAAAACATTTATACCAAGAACTTCAATGGTATGTTTCGCATGAATGTAGGAGCTCCTATGCCTAAGCATTTCAGCAAATAGATCTTACGTAAAGAGATATGCACACACATGCATACTTTGACATACTACAACATAAGCACAAAGAAAATCATATAATTTTGATACACACAGCAATAAATGATTAAGAAGACAAACAGAAATGCGGGATTTGTGTGCTTTTCCAACCCGCTTAGCGGATTAAGTTTTGCTTTCACCGCTTTGAACCATGCCTTTTGATACGCAATTGCTTTCACTACATTTACTAAAATTCACTTTCAAAGGGTCTAGTTTTCCCAATTTTTCTTTCTAGGATGATTCCGAAATTAGAAGACACAGACGAGAAAATTGGGCAAGAAAAAATGCAGACTGATAACTAGAAGTTGATCATATTCTATGAACTTGAGATCCAAATAGTTTTCACACTCTCACCAAACTCTTTCTTCCTCTTCCTATAATTTAGAGAAAAATGAGAAACTGAATCCTAATGCCAATCCATTACCATGTCACATGATGTACTCTGCTGAAGTACAAAACACCTCCCAAAAAAAAAAGACTGCTAAGATGTTTTCCAACGGAAAATGCAAAAAAATATCATGAAAAGATTTTCGCGATAACTTGAATGATGTGACTCATTATAGAGTTGTAAATGAATTGAATAAACAAATAAAGAATAGAAAGCAGTAATTGTGAATTCAAAATTCTTTTCTGCAAGGATCGACAACCAACGTGAATTACGTCATGTCATCCAAATTATTAGTCATGAAACTTTTTCATGTCATGTCAAACTGCTCCATCCAGAATTTGAAGTTGGAGCTGCGAAATTGGTGTCAACTAAGCATGAAAATATGAAATTTCAGCTATTTCAATCCAACACCATATGTATAAGCTGTATAAACACACAAGCCACATACTTTCAGCAATTCTTTAGGAAATCTGTTGAATCATGAAGAACATTAAAACCTAATCCTAACATAGTTCAAACTAGTTGTCACAGTTTTGTAGCTGTTGGATAGCCACACCCCTCTCAAACATCGAGGTTTAAGATTCGACTCAACACCCCCTTAAAAAAAACACACACACAAAAAAAAAAAAAAAAAACAAACTTGAACAGGTTTTGTTATACCTCAATTCCGAGAATTTACCATATTTTCAACTTGTTAGGTTTTATCATTCGTTTGAAGGAAAAGACCAAATAAAGAAAATGCTATAACTTAGCATAACCATAAGAAGCACGAAAGATGATTACCATATGGAAAGAAGATTGAAAATGTCACTAGCAAAGGAATGGAGGTCATACACAAATGCTCATATCTAATAATTAATTTATCCAAAATACGATGATAATAAAGTTCATTTAAAGAAAAAAGTATATTTCCCACTTCACAGTATAGATTAACACATTAGTCATCAAACTCAAACTTGTGTAAATAAATAAGAGAGAGAGAGAGAGAGAGAGAGAGAGAGGAAGAACGTACAGAGGAAGAGAGAAGAGAATGATGAAAACTTGGTGAGTGTAACTGAAATGGGTGACTATTGAAACTTTTGGTGGAGCTTATTAGAGAGCAAAATAATGGACATGTAACTGTTGCAGTTGTTGTTGTTGTTGTTGAGGCTAAACCCATTGTGTCCGACCTCTTTGGTGTTTCCTACAATACCATTAATTGCGGCTCTTTGACCATGAAATTAAAAACCATCTTTCTTTCTCTTCGACTATGCGGTTTGTAAAATGGAAGGACGAATCAAATCAAGTGATAATATCCCACTTCTCCTTCTAACCAAACGCTGGCCTCAAAAAATATCCCATTTTTTTGCATTACCTGCTGAAACAGGGACCCACACCCAAAATATCCTTTCCGTATTTTTCTTCTCTTTTTTCTTTTCCTTCTTTTTTAAGAAGGATATATATATCTATACAACCCAAAAGTATGTTATGGTCACCATAGCAAAATCTTTCAACGCCCTTGGAGGCTTGGATTGGAACTCAATTTGGAACTTTCATTTTTTACGTGTGATATGACCCATATGAGCAAGCGGAAATGAATGGATTCACATATATAACCGTTGAGTTCAATTCCCCGCCCAGAATGGTGGTCTAATGATAAGTCATGGTCTACAGATGATTGTGGTCAACGGGTTTCGGCTATCGGGGCTGCCTTTTTCGGATTTGAACATGCTTTTCATAATGAATACATGTAATTCAAATATTATTAACCTAATTAATCTAAAAAAATCTTTTAGTTAGAGGCACAAAATATATATATATATATCACTAATTTAGTAAGCTTTTTTTATTAAAAATTTGTAATGTACATTTTTTTACAATAAAAGGTAAGTGAGAAAAATATTATTAATGATATATGTTTTTTTATGCATTATTATAACCGTTAGATCATGATGATTCAACGACTAAAAAAATACCTCGGTAAAAAAAAAAACTATTGAATTAGCAACCTTTATATATATATATATATATATATATATATATATATATATATATATATATAAACTGGCCCTTTATTAACCTTGTATTTTTAAAATAGCCGTTTTCTGGACCTATTTAATAAATGTATATTCTTTTATTACTTTTGCAAAAGGACCATTTTTTAGTAAATCAATTTTATTAGTAAATCATTATGTATTAATATATTGACTTTCTATTGACATTTTTATCAAGTTTATCAATGTACAAGTTTTTTTTTCATAAACTGGTGTAAATATTTAAAAATTAATATATTTTAGTCTTTTTTTTTATCCACTCAGCCATTTTGCAAAATCTTTTAATAAATTCAGCTATTTGGCTAATAAGCCCTTAAAAAAGAAAATCATATTTTTAAGTTTTTTCCCAAGCCCAAGCAAGACCTTTGGCCTAATAAAACTACGGGAAATTTAAATTTACATGGTAAAGTTTTTAAAAAAAAAAATTGAAGCGTATTTTTAAAACTTTTGCAAAATCCCGAAATAATTTAGAAAAACATCATTTTAAAAATATTTAGATGAGGCATTTAAAATAATTGATCAAGTTAATTAGAGGTAATCAAACTATTTACCTCAAGTACTCTAGGTTGTTGCAAATAATTTGATTAGTTGAATTGGTACATTTTAAAAATATCAAATTAAAAATAATAATATTTTCAAAAATATTATTTTTCTAAAATAATTCCTGCAGTTTTCAAAGTTCCAAAATTTTTAATTTGTTAGATGATAGGCCTGAACTTTTGTAAGAAGCGCAAAACTAGCGTAGCTTCTTTTTTGTTTTTCTTTTTTCTTTTCGTAGAATAATTTAAAAAAAAAAAAAAGAGGAAATTTGATTTTTTTTTATGATAATTTTTCAAAAAAAATTGAAAAATCCCATAATTTGAAATTGTTCTGAAAAATCTCTAGTTAATTATAAAAATATCACTTTTAAAAGTATTTAAAAAAATACTGATTCTTATTAATGGATGCCATAAAAATGGGTCTTTTTACATAAATTCAGACCTAATCTAAAAAAATTAAAAGGATAAAAAACTTTTATAACTTATATTTTGACATTGTGTATAATTTGTATCTTATATTTTGTTTATTATTAACATTTACCCTTAGATTTAAAATATATTATAAATTTATATTCTATCATTAAATTAGAATAGTTAATTATCGATATGTCATTTAAAAAGTGATTAAATCACATAAAAAGTAATTCAAGAATAAGTGTATGAAATCATCATGATAAATTAGCTGCTTTAAATTAGTGTAAGAGTATAAATTTGTAACATATTTCAAATCTAAGAGTCAATATTGATAATAATCAAAATTGAATGTACAAATTGAATCAGATGTCGAAATATGACGTATAAAAATAATACTATCCTTTCTCGGTGCTTATGTTTTTTACAAATTCAAAACTTATTTAAAAAAATACCACATTTTAATAATATTTATAAAAATATCATTGTTTTAAATTTGGTATTTTTAGAAATATTTGAAGCAAACAGTCAAATACTTAAGGTAACTAGTCTAACAGTCAAATGTTTAAGATAACTAGTTTGATTACCTCAAGTAACTTAACCAATTATCTTAAATTCCTAATCAATTACTGAAAAAGTGATAATTTTATAAATATATTTAAAACTAGTATTTTTCTAAATCGTTCTAGGTTTTTTAAGAAAAAATTAAAAAACCGGGGTTTTTCAATCTCTTTTAAAACCTTTACCATAAAAAATCAAATTTCTTCAAAAATAAAACCATTTGAATTTAGGATTCACTTGTATTTCAATTTTCATCCTTCCAAAAAGGCACACCCCTGGTCGCCTGCAGAAAATCTTAATCTACAACAGAAAAATAAATAAATAAATAGATAAATTATGGGGTAAATGCCTCTTTCCATACCAATAAAAATGAATTTCTGTACAAATGGTTTTAAAAAATGCAAAGCAAGTAGCTACTATGCACATTACTGAATTTGTACATTTAAGAACTGTATCTTTGTTTCCAATTGACCACCATATACAACCCAATTACAAATTGAAGTTTCATTCTGGTTCCCAAAATCAAGGGAAATATAGTCATTTCTCGTTCATGCTATCTTACCCCCAGCTGATGAACTACCAAGGCATGATGATACAAAGTCTCATAGCTCTATTGTATCTCCAGTGATTGTATAGCTAGCCTGGCTGCAACCATAGAAATATTTTCTTTGTTCAACTCCAGTGATTCATCTAGCCTTTTAAGTGTGTCTTTAAGCTCCATTGCCCTTAACTTCTTATTTTGCAACTTCTGAAGTTCTGATTCAGTTGATCCTGTCAAAGTAGCACATCCCAATTGGTGCATAGTAAATTAGGAAAACGTTTACAAATGCATTAGCAAATTTTCACAGCATTTTATGTATTTATTGTGTGAGCACTGTAATTACATATGCTTGATCATGCATTAAAGCCCAACGTAAGTTGTAACTTGTACTATACAACTAGTCAGTAAAACCTGATAAAACCCTATATTTTCATTTTTGTTTCCTCAGTGATTTTGCTGAATTAGAGAGCTCGAGCATGAGAGTTGATCAGTGGTTTTCTTAAGTGACCGACATAGACAACAAGGGCTTAAAGACATTTTTCCCATTTGTCTTTGATTATCAAACTGTTGACAATGTGGACATTATCAATATGTATGACCTTGTCCAGGATATTTCAGAAACTGAAACAGAGTTTTTGGCGTGGAATATGCATTTATGCAGATTGCTAACTTGAAACACAATGCATGCTACCCTCATCATTTCATACAAAGATCAGCTATGAAATTCAATAAGGACGACAACTGAACAACCATAGAACTAGTTTCTTTTTGACGTGAGAAAACTTAGATCTGAAGAATCTCAATCATATGCTGTAATTGCCATTGTATGTGGATTTGTTGAATACTCAACGTCATTGTAACTATTACAAAATCCCGAACAATCCCATAAACTTGCTAATAAGATCAAAATATTTCATATCCTTGTGAATGGTAAAAGGTTTCTAAAGTTTTTGTTTGCAACTACTAGACCATAAATAAGACTCAGTTCTGACAGGAGCTAACTAAATCGTGAAAAAGTAATCAGATTCATGCATCAGAATCAATAACCAAAGACAGAGAAGAGAGAATTGCCTGACACAGGTTGAAAACCTGCAAAAGACACACGTTCAGACAAGGAAGGAACGAAAGCTTCATCACAATCTACAGATGGTGCCTTTTCAGCCCAGGCCAGTGAGTTTGCGGTATGAGTCTGCAACAATGCCTCCTTTGGTGCCTAATGAAATGAGATCAATGGGCAAGTTATTCCTATAAATAATTAGGATGCTATTAATAATGGTAATGCACAGATGAAGCAAGTAAACAAAACCTTAATCACACTATTTTTCTAGTTTAGTTTGATGCCTCTTCCCAGAGTTTTGGATTCAATAAAAAAATCTTAATCACGCTACACGAGAAAGGGATTAAAAAAAAGTAAAACCTCATCTCCAAGAAGTGACCAGTTAGCACAACAATGTATTTTTTTCCGCTCGTAAACACCAAAACAATAAGCATTCTTTATCTATCGCCAAATCTTGAGTATTTGAATGACTGCATAAAGATCTTATAAGTGCAAATTTTAAAACTAATACCGAGATTCCTTTAACAAAACCTTCTGCAATTCCTGAAAAAAGCCCCACATCTAGATCGACCACGGAAACCCTTAAAGAACAATCCATATTAAACCTACTCAAATAAAATCGGAAGCTGTCCTCGGATTTCCCTCCTCCCCATCAATGAAGAAGGAAAAGGTCCTGACATTTAGTCATGATGCTCAAATTAAAAAGAGAAGTTTCCTCGATGGAACCTTTTAGGAATGATAAAGAGCAGAGATAGAAGGGTTTCTGCTAGAAAATTATCGGGTTTCTCATCGCAACATGGCCGAAAAATGCGCAGTGACAACTAAACGAAGAGAAAATCAGAAAACCTGATCACTGAACTGATCTTTGAGGGCTTAGGAGGAAAAGAATGAAAGTTCTCATTGGCGGTAATCAATCCTAGCTACCAGAAAAGCAATAGCAAATGAGTCTCAAAAAACTCCGAGAAGAAAAGATGATTCATGTCTTCCTCATGACTAGTTCCGTAAATAGAAGACAAAAATTTAATGTTGGAAAAACTAGTCAATGAATGCATGGCATCCCAGGAAGGCTGCCTGATGAGGACCTTTCAAAGGGAAGAAAGATTTAGGCCGTGACAACTTCCAGAAACTCGAAGGAAGAGTTTTTCCCAAACAGAAGTCATCAATTTTTTCTTGTCAGTATCCCTGGTCCAAAAAATGTTTTCAATTCCAAGCTTCCATGATTTTGATTAAATCCATAGACCATCTAGTGGACAATGAGAAAACAATTCTCTAAAAAGTAAAAGCAGGCCTATAATTTACTCATGTAACAAAAACAAGAAACTAAAAATGCCCCAACTAAGAAATATAAAACAGTCTCAATCTGATTGCATATTATGAGGCCAAAATCTTTCTTATTCAAACACACTTACCAAGAAAAATTGAGTTTATCCTGATGGCTGTAGATGGATTTTCTTGGGTTTACTAAGAAAATTTGGAACAAAGGATGGCTTGAGGGGATATCAATGTTACAGATGGTCTGATCAATAATATGGTTTAGAGTTGTGATTTGAAATTGATGAACTGCCCAA
Source organism: Parasponia andersonii (assembly GCA_002914805.1). Classification (NCBI taxonomy): domain Eukaryota; kingdom Viridiplantae; phylum Streptophyta; class Magnoliopsida; order Rosales; family Cannabaceae; genus Trema; species Trema andersonii. Next base: position 298,598 of record JXTB01000004.1, read on the forward strand.
AGCACGATGAATAGGGATGCAATTTAACTTAGTTAAACGGTTGAGTGTTCAGGCCCATGGTTTGCTCCTATGAGGTCTGGGTTTGATTCATTATGGGGACCTACCTAGCAAGTTATTAGAGTTGCCAACCTTCTAAGTTCAGCAGGAGAAACCCCAAATCAAAATACTTCTTTTGAAAAAAAAAAGGTCCGGTATTTCAGAAGACCCAAACTGGGGTGGGAAAGTTCAGCTGACACAAAAGGTTCAGGAAACAATTTCCTAACAGAACAAGTCTTTAATTGTTTTAATTTTTGTTCAGAAGTTCTGATTTTTTATCTTGCAATTTCCAATCCGACAAAGATAGAAGTCTTATCAAGCAAGATTCTGTAGTCATCACAATTTGATGTTTATTCCAAAAACCTAATGAACAAGTGTATGTTGCTTCTGAAGATCAGTTCAAAAGTGACAGAAAAGTATCATAAAGAATGTACGACTTATACAAACTGTTGAATATCACTAAGTTCATCACCCAATGAAGAAAAGTATATCATGGTATCTTTTCACATATAAATTCTTCTACTCTGTACAGTATTTTCCCACTGTATTTAAACCTTTCAGCGAACTACAAAAAGTAAATAAGTAGCGTACTTGAGAGAAACAAACTCTAGTAAATCTCCTTTGAAAGGACACCATCTTAATGGGCTCAAAGAGAGAGTGAGTCCTAAAATATACATAGGAGCAGACACTGAGAGAGAGAGAGAGTAGACACCTTCAACTTGATCTCCAAGCTATTCAAACTATGAAGAGCCTCCTTTATTTCCGTAACCTTCGAGCTCAGTCTGCTTAAACTCTCAGGAACAATGTCCTGCTCTGGTTTGACTACACCTTTCAAGTACGGATCTGCCTGAACAATACAGCAATGAGTGGAAAAGAAGAATAAATATCTAAGTTCAGTTCAAGATTATAAGAACAGAATCTGAACTATTCTCTTCTTACTTGCCTGTACAAATTCCACAATCTTGATGCGACCGACTCCTCTTATAGAGACTAGTGCTCCAACATCCAATTTTTCAACCTGCAGAACATTTAAAGCAATTTCAATAATTCAATTCATAGAAGATGATGTACATATATGAATTTATTCTAAATCCTGGAAGCTTACATTTTCAATTACTACCAGGCAACCATATCTGGCTGCAAATGATGGCTCAGCTGACAAATCATTGATCATGATAGGATCCAATACAAAATGCACAAAAAGCTTCGATTTTCTCATAAATGACTGCACAAAACAAAATTACACTTTAGACGTTTATAATTCATCTGAGTAATAAAAGCACTAAAAATACAATAGGTTCTTAGCAGTTAGCACATATCGTATGAAACACATCAAGCTAAAGAGTTTATTAAAATGAAACATATACACACCGGCAAAGAAATTTTAAACAAAAATAATTTCTTCAGAGCATTTTAGACCTACTTGGAATGAAAGGTGTTACGCGGTCACATACGAAATTTTAAAAACTACCAATGAGAAAGAAACATGTGAGGGAGGAACTTAAACTAGATACAGTTATGATATATCAAACCGAAGTGCAACAACCATGAAGCATACTTCTATTTTGTCATCGACAATTGTCCTATAGTTTTTTTTTTTTTTTTGTTTCTTTTAATGAATGATAATGTCAAATGATAACGAACATATAAGATGATCATATAGAGCTAGACAAAATTAAAAGATACGCAAAGTGACATGAATATTAACAAGTACCTCCTCCAGCAGAGCGAGATATCTTGCTTCATATAAATGCAGCGTTTTACTCTCTGAGGGAACAAGAACCTGAAATTATATTATGCCCCGAAAAAGCCCAAAAAGAAGATTATAAATAAGAATTAGACACAAAAACCGATGTAATGTGACACAAACCAAACTATTTATCCAAAAAAAATGGTCTTGAGTTTCAAGAAAATCGATTCTGAGACCTTGCCCATTGCATAAACATGGCCTGAACAAGCTCTATCAATATATATATATATATATATATATATATATATATATATATATATATATATGAACATAGACAAATAATTTACTTACAAGAAAAGAAGAAGAAGACAAAGAAGGCAAATGTTAAGCTCACAACAATGGAGAACAGACCTCAGTCAATGGAAAGGGAAGGAGCGGGAGCTCCATGGAGGTGGCCATGGGAGCCAGAATATGGCATCTTTTATTTGTGGGATTCTTAGAATTAGTGTTGAGAAAAACATAGACAAATAATTTACTTACAAGAAAAGAAGAAGAAGACAAAGAAGGCAAATGTTAAGCTCACAACAATGGAGAACAGACCTCAGTCAATGGAAAGGGAAGGAGCGGGAGCTCCATGGAGGTGGCCATGGGAGCCAGAATATGGCATCTTTTATTTGTGGGATTCTTAGAATTAGTGTTGAGAAAGCCAGAATCAGGGAAACGAGGAAGAAGAAGAAGAGTGTGGCGGATTCGGGCATGGAATCGGGTTTGGGTGAAATGGGGATGGGTATAATGGTTGTCTGAGGGAAAGGGAAAGGGAAATGTAAGGTTGAGGAGTGAGCAACTCATTCTTGCTTGACTTTCGAGTTTTTGAGTTCAACTGAACACTCGACTTTGTTGAGCATTTTCCTGTGAACTGAAATATAAAGGGTCTATTTAGTCACCAAAAAAGAAAAATGGTTTGAATGGTCAATTCACTTATCTTTGCTTGCTGCTTATATGTGGATGTTTACTTGGATAATTGTCCACACTCAATCATGCTCCTCCTTTTTTTTTTTTTTTTCTTTTTGAAAATGACCAATATTTAAAAAAAAAAAACAAAATTACCATTTCTGCACATAACTATTCTTAAAAAGAAAAAAAAAAAAAAGAAAATCAGTTAATAAAATATTTCTAAATTACAATTTCAAGTATGAAATAGAAACTTATTTACTAGGATTTTGTTCCATGTGGTAGGGATTACTATAAGCCTAATCTAAATGCCTATTAAAATTTGACACATATAGTTGCCAATCTAATATATATATTTTTTCTTACCTATACGTAGTTATATTTTTTTTAGCCGTTAAATTATTATTTAATGTTGATCCAACAGTTATAATGAGATACACAAAAAAAAGTATTAATACTTATATTTTTTTTAGCCGTTAAATTATTATCTAATGTTGATCCAACAATTATAATGAGATGCACAAAAAAACGTATATTATTAATGTGTTTTCTTTTTTTTACTTTTTAATATAAAAAATATGCATTATAAATTTTCATTAGCTAAAATGATATTATGTATAAGTAAAAAAAAATACCTACTAAACTAATTACCAGTGTAGAGATTATACGTATGTGATGTGTTGTGATTATCATAATTTGTCAAACCGCAAACCACATCACATTGGAAAGAAAATTGGACCCCTAATTCACAATCCACACCTAACAAGTATTTAATTTTATATCTTTGTATATGAGTTTATCTGCATTTCTCTATTATGTTTCTTGTAATTATTGAGTTTTTATGTAATTCTTCTGTGTTTTGGAGCTAAAATAATAAAAAGAAGGCAAAAACCCAAATTTCGGACAGACGGTTAGAGTTGCGGCTTTGAGGAGCTATAGTCGCAGCGCTAACAATGGAAAGAAACAAAATTGGGACAAAACTCCAAAGTCGCAGCCCCGAGAAACCAAAGCCGCCCATTGCGATTAAATAATCTGTTTTCCGAATTTTCTACGAACTTTCTAGAAAATTTTACGCAACTTTCCTGAAGTGCTCTTTATGACAAAAAAAAACAAATAAAGGACCTTCTTAGGGATAATTAAAAGGAGAGAAAAGTTTTTCTTTTGGTAAACAAGTTTTTCAAAGAGCTTCGAGAGAAGAAGAATTGAGAAGACTCCATTAGTGGCTCGAGAAGAATTGTCTATGGAGAAGAGTTGTCATATCATAGTCGGTTTTTCTCTCCATAGTTGTTAGTTTACATTATGAATGCTCTTTTGAATTTCATCCTTATATATAGCTAATTTTCTCTTTGGTAAGAATGATTTCAAAATTCTAGATATGATTTATGGTTGAATTTTCAGATATTACTTTCCATCTTTCTAATTGAAATTATTTATGTTCTTTTGAATTTATTGCATTAAAGATTTTTTTTTTGTTTATTTTAGGTACACAAACAAGTGAACATGATAAATATCTATTGTCAGATTAGAACCTTGATCCATAGTTGTAAAGTTTTTCTAATTAAAAATAACAAATTTTGATCCATGATTATAGAAAGTTTTCTTTCGTTACTTTGTGGAACATAACTCATTATAAATGAACCGAGTTTGTGTATTTGATTCTTGAATCAATCTATCTTTCTTATTATAATGTTTCTGTTGAATTATAATTTGAGAGTATCTTTTTTATTATAAAGAGTTTGTTTTATTTAATGATAAAGTGCATAAAAGATTACGATAATTAAGCATGTAATTGTCTGTGTTTAGTAATTTTAATAAAAAATTGGAGATAATTATATATTAACTATAATTTCATGTGGGGAGTGATTTCTTTACTAACTTTTTACATCATATTTAGAAACCTTTTGCAATTTCTAGTTTCATTTTAGGGATAATATTATCTAGGATCTCCAAGCATTTCCCGACGTAAACCAAACTTTTTTTACGTAGTATTTGAGTCCCAAATTATTGTTTTTTGTCACGTGTTAGTCCTTACCCCTCGTTCCATCCAAAATGGACGTCAGCGCATCACGTGTGTAGCACGTGGTCTTCTTCCCAAAGGCTGTAGCCTAGAAACCCAAACAAGGGCCCAAATCGATTTGGCAAATCCATATTGCATCCTTCAAATTCTCTAAGGCCAGCTACAGGCCGGATTGGTCCTCAGCTCGATGAAGTCGTCACCGTCTGCCTCCACCTCTTTGATCATCTTCTCGAGCTTACCCTCGCCGGAAAGTTAATCTTATCGTCGTCGTTAACGTCGAATTTTTGAATGTAGTAAGACAAGTAGGGTGGAAAGTAGAACCAATAGTTGATTTAATTGAAAGAGTCTCTTTTTGATTGATTTTGGTCGGCAGTGGGATTTTTTTTTGGACATTGCCTGGTCAGATCAGTATGCTAATCTTTGTTTACTTTAGAGATAAAGAAATGATAATTTGGGATTTGATTTTCTTGTCTTGCTTGTTTCTTTTTTTTTTTTTTTTTTTTCCAAAAGCGTATTTCAATTAATGAGATAATCTCAGTTTAAAAAATTGAAATTTTCTTTTGTATACTGTTATTTTGGGTAACAAACGGAAAAGAGTTAAAAGAGAAATGGTTCAAGCAATAGGTCTTGTTTAAATTTTTACAGTATAATACATGAAATTTTTTATTTTGTTGAGTTATTTGACAATGATTGCAAAATTGAGTTCGCGTTTAGTTTCCAAATTATAGCATTGGGAAGAAGACATGTATGAATGACAATTTAACATAATGACATGTATGAATGTAGTAGAATAATAATTATTAAGTCATTAATATAAGTTTTTTTTGGCTCCTTTATAGTGGGTTCCTCGTCGAGGATTCTAAGCCTGACAAGTACTCTTTTGCCCCCGTTAACACGGGATGGAGGCGGGGGTAAGGACAAGGACATGGAGGCCATTCCTCGGCCCCCTGGGCCCATCTTACCTTGTTTACTTCCCAAACTCCCAAAGGAAGGCCAACTTGGAAAACTATTGACACGACTTAATGGAGGCCACAACGACACTCTGATTACCGTGGGCAGCTAATGGATTTCGAAGCCAGTAACACTTCACAGGTAAGTTTTCACTGTGCCTGCTCTGCCGTTGAAGAGCATTTGCACTTGTTATTCTATTTTTTTTTTTTTTTTTCTCCTTTAATGGGGGTTTATAATTAGGGACGCGTGATTGTTTATTGGTTATGGGATAGGCAATAAGGCAGCAATTAGAGACGGTCAATCACATTCCTACACTCCTAATCGATGTACAAAATTACAAATATACATCGAATACGGAGCCATGAATGTTTGTACGCTTTTAGATAGTGTGGTTAACTTTTCTCCTTTTTAGTCATTTTTTCCCGTTTCTAGCCAACTATTTGCATTAGCCATTTGATTGACATAATCTTTTAGCAAGTACAATCTTATTCTATTTAAACGATGCCATATTGATTGATTGTGGGACGAGTCAGTGAGTTTTGAGATCTAAGAATAATGATATACACACCAAAATTTTGCCCCGGAAATTTACACTTAAAAGAAATGACGTGTATTTAAAAACTTGCACGTAATAAAATAACATGTATTTCAATTATTTTTATTTTAAAGATATGTAACTAAAAATATATCAACTACTTTTATTTTAAAATTATATAACTAAAAATATTATCATATCATTAGTCTAATGTAAAATTTTGATCTCCTTACTCTGGTTTAAAACATCTTTCGTATCTATATCAAAAAAAAAAAAAAAAAAAAAAAACAAACCTTCCTATCGACTTTAGTCTTAGATACACTTGTCCAAAAAGAGAATACACTTGTCCATTATTTTCTGACGCAGTCTTTTCAATAAAAAAGTGGGACGCAACTGACACAAACGCACACATACAGAATCGATTAAACTTAGAAGCCCGCCTCGGTTTCAGTGCTCAGAGACGCCATGGAAGCAACCTCTCAAGACCATATCACGCGAGTCCTCTTCTGCGGACATGATTTTCCCGCTTCGCACAACTATACAAGAGAATATTTGCAAAATTACCCTTCTGTCCAGGTAGCCTGAGGCCTTTGTGTCTTTCTTCCCTTTTGATTTTCGTAAAAAAGATCTGTTCTTCTTCTCTTTCTTTTTTTTTTTTTTGGGGGTAATATTCAGATTTGTAGTTTGTTCTTTTTGTTCATTTTTCGGTTTTTGTTTTAGGAAAATGAAAAAAATAAAATAAAATGAAAAAATAATAGAGAAGGCAGTTTGTAATCGTGAAATGGAAATGAAAACATTATACTGCCCGAAAAAAAAATAAATGCTAATTAATTGCTGTGTCGTTTTCTAGTTTCGAACACATTCGGAGGATTTTCAATCTTGGTTTTGTCAAAAGTCAATTTCCTTAAAAAAAAAAAAAAAATTCGAGTAATATGAAGTGAGTACATTCCCTAGTTTGTAGGCCATGTTTGGAATATTCACCAATGGCGCAATGTTGCTAATAGGATTTTGCTTTGGTTGCTTATCTAAACATGAACCATTTCTCATTTCTGCCTGAGTTTGACTTCTAGTTTGACTTTTTCACCATGGGGTAGTGGGGGGGTTATGGGGCTGATTCTCCATCCAACGCCTGGATTCTGAGAGATTCTAACTACCTAAGCTTGCATCTGTTTGCAAGGCCTGCAGTCGAAATTGGGTATTATATATCTTGAGGTAAGAGGTGGGATGTGTATTTGGAAGTTCATATTTCGGTAAAATTCTCCAATTCGTTGAAATCTTTTTTGTTTGGGTAACCATCGCATGTTTTCTAATATAAGTTGTGTATGGAGACATTACGAGCTAGACATACCTTAAATATTACCTTGTGACATAACTGTTGTTTTTGTTTGACAGTTTTCTTTTGTCTTGAGTGCCCCATTTCATACCTTGCTGGATCTCAAAACTATATCGTAATGTGCTTTGAAATTGTAATATATTTTTATCTTGTTCGTAGTAATATTTCACTTATCCTAATGCAAATTTGATGTTTGTTTAAATAACATCTTAGCCAATTGATTGTTCCTCCTGTGTTTATGTTTATTTTGCTTATAACATTTTCAATCAATGTTAGGTTGATGATGTTCCCCTTGACGATGTACCCAACGTTATTGAAAATTACCACATCTGTGTAGTGAAAAACAAGAAGATGGATTCACACCTTATCTCTCTTGCAAAACAAATGAAGCTAATAATGCAATTTGGTGTTGGTCTAGAAGGTCATTACCATTTTCTGAATTTATTATAGCTTACAGAGGGTTTGTGGTATCTTAATTCCACGTGACTTTATGCTTTTTTCAAAACATTTGATGAAGGTGTTGATATTGATTCTGCGACGAAGAATGGGATCAAAGTGGCTAGAATTCCTGGTGATGTAACTGGTAATGCAGCCTCGTGTGCAGAAATGGCCATATATCTGATGCTAGGACTTCTCCGTAAGCAAGTAGGTGTATTTTTACAACAAGATATTCTCTCTTTTCCTAATCCAGTGACACCTTTATGATTTGCCAATTTCTGGGCCTTATCATGAAATCAGCCTTTCAGAAGCTAATGAATTACAAGATATTGGATTGCTTCTTTAGCTGTGTTGGCTTTAGTCTTTTCTGGTGCTATTAAAGAGCAACCGTACCCCTCAAGATTTGTGATTATGCTAGTATAGTTACAAAAATCAATCTCTTGCATATGGTTCTATTAATTTCTAACATGCTCGATTTCTGTATTTTTGTATTTGTTGCAGAACGATATGCAAATTTCCATTGAGCAGAGAAAGCTTGGAGAGCCAACTGGTGAAACACTACTTGGAAAAACAGTGAGTTCCACTTTTTCGTTGTTTTTGGCTTAAATTTTCGAAGAAGATAGCATTGAAAGGAAAACTCTCTAAATATATGAAAATCTGCTTCCTTGAAGTAAGTTTGATAAATAAGAATTTTAATACTGATACGGGGACAATTTTGCTAGAGAGCGCAAATTACAGAAAGATTACGACTTTTTCTTCTATTGGAATGTTTTTGTGGACAAATTTAGGAATAGAATCGAACGAGGAAGGTTAATATTATTTCAAGATCTTCCACTATATATGCTCAAGGATTAGAGCTACATGTAATATCAAACATAATTTCTTTATTCGTGTACCAATAGTTCTTTCAGTGTCCTGTGTTCACTTGCACATAAAAAATTTAATTGCTGAGTCCCAACATGAAATCTCATTTTTGATGGAATGAGGTAGGAATTAAGTTCCAATTCATGATGTTCATTTGAAGTAACAATCTAGCATTTGGCAACAGTGTCCAACTAATTTACAAATGGTTTTACGTTCATTTTGTTTACTTTGTTCTTCTATGTATTCTGTCTCTTTATCCAAAAGAAAAGGGGAAAAGAAAAATGAATAGTCAAGTAGGTTTAACTGTGAGTACATTTCATTTGTGTTTTCTTTTTTTCTTTTTCTTTTTCCTTTTTTTTAATTAAATCATTAGAAAGTAAGTACAATTCCTTCTCATTCCAACACAAGGGAATTGTTGACAGACACAATATGGGAATACCTAAATTCAAATTCCTTTTCAATTCCTTCATAATTCAGTTCCTATTACTTTCAAGTCTGGATTAGTAAACACACCATTGTCCATAATATATATCATTTTCAGAAGTATATATACTTAATTTTAGCTTTGTTTTTGAATTGTTATCTTTTAGTACTAGGGCTTGCATTTTACAGGTAATTTGCAATTGAACTTTCTGTCTAATAGGTAGGATAAGCCCACTATTAAATAAGAATAACAAACAAAAAAACGAAACTTTGGTTCCACTAGTCTTCATGTGTAGCACCTCAATGGATGAAACTTCTAACATCAGGGCCAAAACAAGAAAAGCCTCCCCATCACCCTAAGCGAACAAATAGAAAGCAGGAACAAGGATTGACTAGTTCTTACTCTGCTTGTCATGTGAATCAAACAAGAATATTTGGAAACATTTGTAACATCTAAAATATTTGACTCTTAATCTGCTAATTTTAAAAACTGATTCTGGTTATGATAAGGGTGCTGTGATATATGTACAATTTAATAACGGAAAGTTCTTGATCATGCAGGTCTTTATATTGGGATTTGGTAACATTGGAATTGACTTGGCAAAGCGCTTGAGACCATTTGGTGTGAAAATTATTGCTACAAAAAGGAGCTGGACTTCACATTCTTTGCAATGTAATGTTATGTATGGATTCATAAGTTAGGATGTTGAAATTTCTACTGAGAAATGCTCTTAGTTGTTGCAGCTTATCATTCTTCATTTCCAGGTTCAACCTATGGTGGTGATGTTTTGGTTGACAAGAAGGGCAGTCATGAAGATATTTACAAGTTTGCAAGCGAGGCAGATATTGTTGTTTGTTGTTTGTTGCTAAACAGTGAAACAGTAAGATGTTCATTCATAAGTATAATATATTCTTTTTGTGGATTTCTTATCCACTTTCTTTGTATTAAGCTTTTGATTAATACAATTTGTGTTTCTTATCCAAAAAAAAAAAGTAAAATATATTCTTCTTTAGCTAGTATAACTGTACTGTGAGGATGATACATAGATTTCTTTTCAATAAACCTAAAATATATTCTAAAAAGATTAAAATGAAAAAACAAAAAAAATCATACACAAGGAAGTTCCCGTTCCCAGGAGCAAGGAAGATATTATTTTTTGTTGTTTGTCCTTGACTAGCAAACAGTAAGATATTCATGCAAGAATTTATTTTCTGATATAACTGCTTTGTGAGCATTATATGTTGATTCTTTCAAAGAGCTAACGGAAACTCCAAAAAGATTAAAAGAAAGAAAGAAAAGAAAAAAGAGCATTAAGGCCATGGAATATATTTGTATATGCTATTCATATCCTTTGTCCTTATTCCTTAATAGCAATAGCAATGTTCATTCTGCTAAGTTACCACCCAGGTATGCTTTAGGTTTAATCCGTTTCAATAGCAATTGTTTTTTTTATCTTCTTTTTGGTTTAGTTTCAACCTTAACTCTGTTCTCCGTTTAGTCTGTTTCAGTAGCAATTTTCTTGAATGTTATATCTTGAGTTGAGAATTTTACGGATGCATTCAAGATAGATTCATGATGAATATCCATCATCCGCATTTTTTCTCTTTGTAGTTGATAAGTCCTTTGTAGAGACATAATTTCTGTGCTTAGTTTCTTGATGTTTACTATTCGTCCAATTTGATTTTTCAGGTGGGCATTGTAAACAAGTCATTTATATCATCAATGAAAAAGGTTTGGTCAAACACTAGAAGTTAGAATCAAGTCCCTTTCTTTTCTTTTTTTTTTTTGTACACTTAGCTAATAATCCCAATGGAATATAGAAACATTCTAAACTATGTGGCAAAGGGAAACATCTGTTATCCTTCAGTTACAAGCAGGTTGATCTCATAAATTGTTTATAGAAAATGAATATTCAAAATATGTTGTAAAAGATGATTTAAAAGAAAAACATAAAATAAGGGGAAGTTCAAAGTTATAACACTATGGTTCACTTGGTTTGGAAAAAATGCCTATATCCATGAGAAAGCGAGGTGAAAATTAGTCTAAGGAGTGCTAGTCACATTAGGAGTGCTAGTGTCTACTGTGACTCACGCATTTGACCCATCCTAGCCATCTATTGGGATGGTTGAGATGTGTAAGATGCCTCAGTCATGTCTGCACTAGCATTCTCCAACTAAATGTGTACTAATATTGTTGGATCATAAACTCTAAATCTCTCTAGCTAACATATTGTGCACTCCCTTTCCTTTCCTCTCTCTCACATAATAGTAACAATGCTAATAATAACTGTGACATTGTTATAATCTTTTTATCATTATTATTACAACTACCACTATTTTTATTATTGTTATAATTTTTATTATTCGGTACTTTTTTTCTAAGTGGTGGTTACATGGGTTTGGCTGAGGCCAATTGTTTCTTGTGTATTTGCTTATATGCTTACAGTCCATAGTTTGTATTTCAGGGTGCCCTTTTGGTGAATATTGCCCGAGGAGGACTCTTGGACTATGAAGCTGTTTATCACAACCTCCAATCCAAACACTTGGGAGGCTTGGGTATTGATGTTGCTTGGACCGAGCCATTAAATCCTGATGATCCAATTTTGAAGTTCAATAATGTTATAATCACACCTCATGTGGCAGGTGTTACAGAATATTCTTATCGAACCATGGCTAAGGTATGTACTTAGGCAAATTTATTCTCCTCTTAAAGTTATGATAAAATACAATTTGGGTATCATATCTGCTTGCTTACATAGTCGAAAGTGTACTAGATGGGGGGAGTGGGAGTGAATAGAATTTATATTTTGCATCTCCTTTTGCATCACCCTTCGATGTTCTTTTCTGTCTTTTCTTTGAGGTAGGGATGATAATATGTGGTGTTTGTGTTGCGTCCAAAAAATTGCATAGAAGGTTAACTTCCAATTTCTGACAATTTGAGCTACTTGTTAGTGTCAATTCTATGTCTTTACATGTTAAGTTCTTATATATTCGTGGTTATTTGATTTCAAGTTTGCAAACCAAGTGTGTATTCAATTAATTTAAGCACATTGTTTTATGAAAATACATAAAAATTACTGAGCAATCATCTGCTAAGAGAGTCCTGTTAATTGTTCCAATAGGCTTGTTGTTTATAAATATCATATTTATTAGATCCTGTCTCCAGTTATTATGGATGTGTTCACTGGTGGAATATCAACTTTTCTATTTGCTATGTGGGAAGAACTCTGATGAGACATCCCATAGCAATTTGTAAGAACTTTAGAGCCCAATAAACTTCCAGTTTGCAGTTTGCGATATTGCTTACCAATTGTTTGGCATGAACTGTACTAGAGATACAGATTTTATGTGAAAATTTAAGCTTTTGTCCCAAAGAAAATGCTTTCCGATTCTGCTTACCAATTGTTTGGCATGAACTGTACTAGAGATACAGATTTTATGTGAAAATTTAAGCTTTTGTCCCAAAGAAAATGCTTTCCGATTCTTCTTGACATTATTAATTTTTTATGTCACTAGCAAAGATCTGATATACTACTCTTTTTTATTTATATTTTAAATAAAATCTGTTTATGTTGAGTTGATCGCATTTTCGGTGGATTCCTTGGATCTTATCTTCTCTTCTGCACTTCTATACTTACAGGTTGTTGGTGAGGTTGCAATGCAACTTCATGAAGGAATGAGTTTGACAGGGATCGAGTTTGTCAATTGATTCTGTTGGAGAACAGATTCTTCTTTAGGCTTATATTGTTTGGAGGTCCACTGAAGGTTCAATGGATCTCAGTTGCAATACAGACCAAAGAAGAATAAGAGATCTGTTTTTCCAAGATTTAAGACAAATTCAGGATTTTTTTTTTTTTTAAAAAAAAAAATAATAATAATAATTCGCCTTCTTCCCCTAAACCACAGTAAAGAACAGTTCGATTTTAGTGAGATCTAAAATACCAGCATGGTGAACTGTGTCCAAGGCATATGATGCAGCTTAGACGACAGACAGCTTAAACAATTTGTTGGTAGGATGTTCATTCCACAGGGGAATGATGATTTAGTTTGGGGTTGCATTCAACATTTTTCAGGTAATTAGATGATTGGTTTTTGCTCTTATCATTGGTGGTTAACATTTTACTAGAATTTCCTCCCTCTCAACAATCTGAGTACAAGAGAAGGTTTACTCATCTCTCTTTGAGAGATTTTTTTTTTTAGGTAGGTTCCCCTTCCTCGTAAACAATAGTTTTTTTTTTTTTTTAAAAAAGTGCAGCTTAATTAATAGTCACCATTTATTATAAATTTAAAAAAAAATAACATACACATTCTACTAAGGTCTGAAACCTATGACCTCTTCAAACTTATACACATCTCTCAAGCCACACACGTCCCTCTTGGACCAACTGGAGCCCTCGTAAATAATAGCTTAAGTTATATTGGTAGCAAGGAAATAAACCAGTCAAATGCATAAAAATAAGTGTAGTAGATTATTCACCGAGCAACAAAGTTGTATATCATCTATCAATTAGTTTTATTGTTGGTATATATATATTTTTTGGGGATGAAATATTGGTGGTAGATAATTGATTCCACTATTAATTTTTTTTAAAAAACTAATCTCATCATTATGTTTTGAAAAGTTATTTTTCACAAGTACGAAGTAACTAATGCGTTGTAGACAGAGAAACATTCAAATGCTCACAGCCAGCTAAACGGTTAAAAAGTGAAATAATAGATGAGATTCAAAGCACTTTTATATATATATATATAGTTATATAAAGGGGGCCAAACTTTATTTAAGGCTAGTAATGAAAGCATTATATGGGTATCCTTAGTCATGCGAGAAGAGTGTTAAATCTATTACTTTGTCACTTTATTTGGGTGGGTGTCATGTTTCACATGAGAAACATAATGAATATATATATATATATATATATGAGAAAATTATAGCGAAACTCTTTTTTAAAGTGGAAATTTACACTTATATATATATATATATATATGTATATCTAACTTTTCTTGTCGGTCAAATTTTTTCGTTAAGTATTATCTTAGAAGATACATGTCATCTTATGAGATATTATGCTATTTTTTAAAAATAAAAAAAATTATAAAAATTAAAAAAATGAAAATAAAATAAATAAAATCAGAAAAAAGGAAAGAAGTTAAAAAAAAGCTAATAAAAAGTAAAAACCTAAAAAAAAAAAAAAAAAAAAATCTCTTTTCTTCTACGCACACTCCTTTATGTCCAAAAAGCCTCATAAAGAAACTCTCCAATGGATTACAATGGTCTCCGACCTCTTCCTATTCTCCCTTTCTCTAACGCCTCTCTACCTTCAAATCTTTCTCCACCACCACTACCATGGGACCCGCAACCACCACCACTACCACCTACCACCATGGAGAAGCTCGAGCACGTATGCCATCTGCCTTCTCGAGTCCTAGATCCGCTCCAAGGTCCTCTTCTGCCACGATGAGCTTCTCTCCTAACTCTCCCCCCTCTAGTACACCGATCACACTCTGTCCACCGTCCGATCCACCGTCTCCTCCCTCTAGGCTTTCCTTTGCCGCGTTCAATCTCCTCACCTCTATCCAGACATAGATGATCTAGCTCTCTAATCTCCACTACACTATGGAGCTCTTTCAGCACTCGATTCGCACCCTTCACCTCTCGAAGAAGCTTTATGATTTCATCGCCGCAGATCCCGACAAACTCGATCTCGCCAAGGGGCTTCTTAATTTTTTTTATCCAATTTCTTATCATTTATTGAGAATTGATTGTATTTATTGAAAATTTTTTAAGATTCATGATTTCTTTTAAATAATAATTTTAATTTGTAACTTGTTTGTTAGAAAATTATTCTAGGTTTATTTTACTTTTTCGTTATGGATATTTTAATTGTATTGTCATTCTTATTTATGGTTTTTTTTTTTTTTTTTT
>JXTB01000004.1:314242-361320 GCA_002914805.1 Parasponia andersonii
TTTTTCTTTTTTTTTTTCTATATATTCCTGCACCTTGAAAATTGTACAGTGTCTCAGCGTGTCCCAATTGTTTAAAGCTTTCTCCCTTTGAATTTGGCTCAGTATATTGTCGCTCTGTTAAGCAAACGGACAAAAAATAACTCTGGACATGATTTCAATCCCAAATATTAATCTAAGTTTTCAAAAAAATTTTGGCCATAGTTATGAAACTGTGCATTTTAAAATGATTTATTTTTGTTAAATATTAATAATTTATGATAAAAAAATTATTGTTACAATTATTATATAATCTGATATCAAAATTCCGTAAATTGAAAATTCATAAGCCAAAATAATATAATTAGTATAATTAAAGTACGATTAATATAATTAACCCGAGAAATTTGTTGCACAAACATATCTATATATTAGTGCTGACCGGTGAAAATCAGGGAGCAAATTTTTTTATTAAAATAAAGAACACAAAAAAAGAAGAAGACTGGCTACTAAGCCAACTCTATGGTTATGAAAGTAAATGTTAGCACCAAAAAAAAAAAAATAAACAAAAAAAAGAAAAGAAAAATAAACAAAAATAATATTAGGTGTACTAAAATTCATACTAAAATTTTAACACCAATATATTTAAATTGACATAATTTAATTAATGTATTAAAACTTAATACAAAATTTTGTAAAATTTTTACTAATCTTATAATTATCCAAAAACAAAATAGCACCAAAAGCGAATGGCGCGCTTATCGGTCTGGCAAACGACACCGTATAATTGCACCCACGTTTAAGTCTTATCCCTTCCCTCAAAGAAGTATCAAAACGATCTAGGGCTTGTAGTCGTTTTGGTCTCTCTGGCAAAAACAAAACAAAGGAGGGAGCCAAAGTCGATTCCTTGTCATTCATTCAAGACCCAAAACTCAAAACCACCTTCCTTCCATACAGAGACAGAGTCCTCAGCCCGACATAACATAGTAACTCCACCAGAAAGGTCAGTACTCGCTCTCATCTTCATCTTCATCTTCTCTTTTGCATTGCCAGATTACCCATTTCATATCGCAATTTCAAATTCTTGACCCCTATGTTTATATATATATATATATATATATATATATATACACACACGTACAATTTGGTCGGAAACTATATCTTTATTCAACGCGATATAACCGTTATTTGGGACATGTTTGGTTTGATAGAGTGAAGGAAAGGATTTTTTTATTTATTTTTTTTTTTAAGCTTTGAGTGACTAATTTTGTTTGTTTCTCGAGAAAACGTTAGAAATGAAAAGAAAAGAAAAATGACGGAATCTTTAGTTTCAGGGATTCCGTGGTAAATTTGGACTTGTGAGTATCTAGAAATTGAGACAATTCAGATACAGAACTACGGGGTTTCATTTGAATTCGTTTTCAACAAAATAATGCAATATTGCACATGTTTCAGGAATGGAGCCTCGGAAAGAGAGAATGATAAATGAATCTAAGAAGATTGTGGACAACGTAAACGCAATGTCGTTTGACCATTTAGACGATCAACAAGTGCATTCACTCATGATGATTAGAGAAATTGCAAGAGGAATTATCCATAACAGAGTTGAAAAGGTAAGTTGCCAGAGGTGAGCCTATGAATTATTTATTTTTTGGGTTAATTATTTTTTAATTGGATTGATTATTTTAACAGGTTACTAAGGATGAGCTGAATATTACACTGTCCTCTAGTATTGAAAAGATGGTAACTAGTGTTTTTAATGGTAATTGGTTTGGATTACTTTGTGTTGTTGCTTATTGGACTAGAATTCGGCAGGTGGGTTCGTGCAAGGATGTCAATGACATTTTGAGTAAGATACCTTCTCAAGGTGCGGATCAAGATCAGACGCAGTCTGTGTCACGAATGAAAGAGATTGTGTCGACGATTGTTACTAAACAAGCTAAACTTGCAACTACTCGGCTTTGTGAGCCTGTAGAATCAGTATGATGATTGGACAGAATTTTGTTTTTGCATTTTTTCAATTTCATTTCATCAAAACTGATTTTTAGTTTCAATTATGTTTCGAATATTGCAGACTAATGGAGTAGTTGATGTGGAGACCGTGGAGAGTAAGGTCGTACTAAAAGAAATAGATGCTGAAGGGGTTGAAGAGAGGTGGTTTGAAAATGTAAGTGTTGGAGGATAAAGCAGAGATAAGAAATGATTGTATAGAAGTGTGGAGGAAGGAGTAGGTTGATGTTTCCATAGACTTGTTTTCCCTTTTAGCTCTTTTAAAGAATTTGGACAAATTAAGTGAGT
This sequence comes from Parasponia andersonii, assembly GCA_002914805.1. NCBI lineage: Eukaryota > Viridiplantae > Streptophyta > Magnoliopsida > Rosales > Cannabaceae > Trema > Trema andersonii. The sequence goes on from JXTB01000004.1 coordinate 316,517, forward strand.
ACATATAGCTTGGCACTAATTGATGTATATCTGCTTTTAGTATGCACATGAACAGCCAACACCCGAAGGCTCCTCTTCTTCTGAGGCTAGTTTCGGGGCTTGGATGAGCTCTAGAGTCGATTTTGAGGCGTTGGGTATTTCTAATCCTCCTTCCTGGAGGGTTCGGATGGCAGATGATGCGGGTGGAACCCAAGATGTCAAAGTTCCAAAGGCTCCTGCTGGTGTTGTGGTAGAAGGATTGCCTCTATCTTCATACTTGCCGGTAACAAAATCTTTTCAGTTGCTCGTTCTATTTTTACCATTGGATGTGAATGTCTCAAAATTCCAGTTTTTCCAATGCAGGAACCTCACAAGTCTGCGTTTGAGTATCTACTAGAGCTTATTGCTGCCTTGAAGCATATGGTTTCAACAAGAGTGAGTTGCTCATTCTATTCCCTTCTAGTTTTTCCATCCATCCTATTCAAAATAGTGACATTGTTGTTATTTTCTATAAGCAGCGGACTGAGAGTGGGGCCCAGAAACAGTGAGATCAACCCGAGGACTAGAGCATACATGACAAGAATTGAAACATACCATTGTTGATCGTTGCTAACAACATGACAGAATACTTGCATGTTCTGATTAGTTTTTTTTTTTTTTTTGGACAGAGTTACGCTGACAACTACCAGGTTCTAGCTGCTGCTGTTCTTATAAGTTCCAGCGCTATGTAATTGCTTACTCATAGTTTTAAGAATTGCCCTATGGCCTTTGAGTCTTCCATAGCATCTGAAAAATTATTGTTCTTTTAAGATGATCACAACATGTGCATAATGTGTTGAATTGAAAAACAAAAAATGAAAAATCTAATTCATGTCACACTCTCGAATACAATTTGGTCTCTCTTCATGTTTGGTTCTATTTATTTATGATGTAATTAAGAAGAGCTCGTTTAATCTCAAGCTGCTTTGCAGCTGGGTGGCAAGTTTGTCGACAATTCATTCAAGATATTAAACATAGCAACTGTTCAGTCAATTTTTGTTTAGTTATTTGTGTATTATGTTTTGGCTTGGAATACCTCGAACTCTATAAATAAATCAACAGAAATAGTGGTTCCCATAAGTGGTGTATCCTCTGTTAACAATAAAGTAGGCCCAACCACTATATAATTTGAGATTCGAGCTTGGACCTGAATGAATACCAGTCTAAACTCCAGAGTGGGGAGCCTAGGGTCAACGCATCCATCCTTATAATAAAAGGATAAAGTTAGAAGTCAGCACATTTTGTGAAATGCTAAGCTAGTTAGAAAACTTTGACTAGCATTTTTTCTTCCTTAATTTTTTTTTATTCTCTTTTTTCCTTCCTTAATTTTTATTTTTCTCTTTTCTTAGAGGAATAAAAGGATAAAGTTCGAAGTCAGCACATTTTTTTTTTCCTTCCTTAATTTTTATTTTTCTCTTTTTTTAGAGGAATAAAAGGATAAAGTTCGAAGTCAGCACATTTTTTAAATGCTGGCTTGTTAGAAAACTTTGACTAGCATTTTTTCTTCCTCAATTTATTTTTTCTTTTATTCTTTAGGACTTTTAGGCTATGTTTGGTATGAAGGAAAAGAGAGAAGAATAGAAAAGTAAAGGAAAATAAAAATTTTGTCTGTTTGGTAGAGGGATGGGAAGAGAAAAAGAGAGGGAAAATGGGAGAGAAATAAGTAATGGGATTTACTAAAATATTTTCCTCTAAAAAATGGAGAGAAAAGAGGGAAGAAAAGTTTTTTACTCATATTTTAAAATGAGTTTACCAAATTATTCTTGTATACTACTTTTAAAATTTTAATAAAAGAGAAAAATAGTCATTTTAAAATATACTAATTTTCTTTTTTTCCTATATATCAAATAATAATAGAAGAAATAAACTTTCTTTTTCATCCTATACATTTTCTTTTCCTCCTAATTTCTTTCCTCTCTACCAAACATAGCCTTAGACTATATTGGGTAGGAGACAAAAGAAGGAGGAAGGAAAAGGTAGAAAGGAAAATGTGAAGGAAAAAGGAAAAATTAGTTGTTTGTAGAAAAGAAAAAAGAGAAAAGAAAAAAGAGAAGAAGAGAAAATAGAAGAAAAAAGAGAAGAAGAGAAAATAGAAGAAAAAAGAGAAGGGAAAAAAGTGAAGTAGGGCCCATAATTTTTTTTCACTCCAAATTGGGAAGAAAAGTGGAAGAAAAATCATTTTTGTCAATCACAAAAATAAATTTACCAAATAAATTTTGCATATTAATTTTTAAAATCAGTATATCAAGGGTAAAACAGTCACTTTTAAACAAGTCAATTTTCTTTCATCCCTTCGTACCAAATAATTATAGAAGAAAGACACTTTTCTTTTCATCTTTTATATATATATATATATATATATATACATATATATATATATATTTATTTTTTCCTCCTATTCTCATTTTCTTTCCTCTCTACCAAACATAGCTATCCTTTTTTTTTTTGGTCTTGTTACTGTCACTTGTTCGTGTCATCGCTTGTCTGCCATGTGGTAAAACTAAATGGATCTTTTACAGTGATTGTATTTTCAAGTAGAATAATACTATAGGGCGCCAGTAGTGTCTAATACCACAATGATGTGTCAGTTTATCATTAGCTAATCATAACTATAATTCATGTGTGGCCTAGATAAGACCCAATTTATTAATTAAATCATCAAATTATAAACAAATATGTCATTGTGATATTGGATACTACAAATGCCTTCTCTTTCAAACTTTTATTATCAATGTTGTTGGCCTCAACAAATTCAGATAAGAATCATAGATGAGAGTTATGAATTGACGGACTACATTAAAGTTCGAAGTCAGCACATTTTTGAAATGCTGGCTAGTTAGAAAACTTTGACTAGCATTTTTTCTTCCTCAATTTATTTTTTCTTTTATTCTTTAGGACTTTTAGGCTATGTTTGGTATGAAGGAAAAGGGAGAAGAATAGAAAAGTAAAGGAAAATAAAAATTTTGTCTATTTGGTAGAGGGATGGGAAGAGAAAAAGAGAGGGAAAATGGGAGGGAAATAAGTAATGGGATCTACTTAAATAGATTTCTCTCAAAAATGGAGAGAAAAGAGGGAAGAAAAGTTTTTTACTCATATTTTAAAATGAGTTTACCAAATTAACCTTGTATACTACTTTTAAAATTTTAATAAATAGGCAAAATAAACATTTTAAAATATACTAATTTTCTTTCCTTCTTACATATCAAACAATAATAGAAGAAAGACATTTTTCTTTCCATCCTACACATTTTCTTTCCCTCCTAATTTCTTTCCTCTCTACCAAACATAGCCTTAGGCTATATTGGGTAGGAGAGAAAAAGAGGAGGAAGGAAAAAGTAGAAAGGAAAATGTGAAGGAAAAAGGAAAAGTTAGTTCGTTTGGTAGAAAAGAAAAAAGAGAAAAGAGAAGAAGAGAAAATAGAAGAAAAAAAGAGAATGAAAAAAAGTGAAGTAGGGTCCACAATTTTTTTTCACTCCAAATTGGGAAGAAAAGTGGAAGAAAAATCACTTTTGTCGATCACAAAAATAAATTTACTAAATTAATTTTGCATATTAATTTTTAAAATCAGTATATCAAGGGTAAAACAGTCACTTTTAACCAAGTCAATTTTCTTTCATCTCTTCGTACCAAATAATTATGGAAGAAAGACATTTTTTTTTTCATCTATTTGTTTTTCTCTCTTCTCATCTTCTTTTCTCTCTATCAAACATAGCTATCCTTTTTTTTTTTGGTCTTGTTACTGTCACTTGTTCGTGCCGTCACTTGTCTGCCACGTGGTAAAACTAAATAGATCCTTTACAGTGATTGTATTTTCAAGTAGAATAATACTATAAGGCGTCAGTAGTATCTAATACCACAATGATGTATCAGTTTATCACTAGCTAATCATAATTATAATTTATGTGTGGCTTAAATAAGACACAGTTTATTAATTAAATCATCAAATTATAAACAAATATGCCATTGTGATGTTGGACACTACTAATGCTTTATAGCATTGCTCTTTCAAACTTTTATTATTAATGTTGTTGGCCTCAACAAATTCAGATAAGAATTACAGACGAGAGTTATGATGAATAGACGGACTACATTATGCATAGGATCTCAATTATCAGGAAATTTCGATAATTAATAATAGAGAGAACAGCTAAAGAATTGAGAAAGTATATTACATAGATATATTTCTATTAGAAAGGAAGTAGTCAAATTTTGGACGATTGTTACTTAGGCCACATCTTTCATGACTCTTGTTCGGTCCCATTAATGCTAGAAGTACCATGTTTACATATCGAATGATGTGATAAATTACAATCCCTTTGTTAATTTTCATTATTTTTTTCCATAAGATATGCATAAGTTTTCCTTTTTTTTTTTGGGGGGGGGATGATTTTTAACTTTATACCATATCAGTATGACTCATATGCAAAATTTAATAGAAGGTTCACCAAATTCATGCAAGCTCACAAACACTTGATAACACCTATAAGCTTCTAAAATTTGTAAGGACTGATCTCTAACTTTCTCTACAATGAAGTTTCATTATAAACAAAGAGTGACATATTACAAATCCTCACAAAAGGAGTACCATATACATTTACAAGCTCTTATTCATTGAGCCAATAATTTTTTCAAGGCAAGGCACCAGAGCAAAGCATATATACAACCAAATTTTGGTCACATCTTTCTCAGCTCTGTCTCACGCCACAAGAATGCAAGAATTTGAGGGCCTCAACTCTCGGCTCACCTATAGGCACTCGACCTTCCAACATAGCCACCACATTATCCATAGTAGGCCTCAGTGTTGGTACTATGTGTAAGCAACACAAGGCTATTCGTACAATCTTCTCAATATCTTCGTCACTCACTCGGCTCTTCAGTCTCGGATCAGCCAGCTCCAAGTACCTCTTCTGCTCATGCATTTCCAGTGCCAATGAAGGGAAATATAGGACTCGTGATTCGACATTGGAAGAAGAAGACAATGATTGGCGGTTTTCTTCAATGCCATCATTTTCAATGCTGCTGTTTTGTGTGATTAAGGAACAGTTTCTTCTACCGCTCACAATTTCGAGTAATACCATACCAAAACTGTACACATCAGTTTTCGCAGTGATGCCAGAGCTGGTGAGTCACTTTGGTGCAAGATAGCCTCGAGTGCCTCTCAAAGTTGTTAGTAGTTTGGAATGCTTGTCGTCTAGTAGCTTTGAGAGGCCGAAATCAGTGACTTTCACTTGGAAACTGTCGTTCAAGAGGATGTTCTCTGGTTTGATGTCGCAATGGATGATCTTTTGGTGGCAGCCACTATGCACGTATGCAAGCGCTCTCGCCGTCCCAAGCACTATCTTGAATCTATGTTGCCATTCTAAAACAGGACCCTTTCCGAAAAGAATCCGCTCCAACGAACCTCTATTCATGAACTCGTAAACTAGAAAGCGTTGCCTTCCTTGGATGCAGAAACCTTTCAGTCTAACTAGATTGACATGGTGGATGCTTCCAATGATTGCAATCTCGGTACAAAACTCCTCCTTTCCCCTGACCCCCAAATTGGTGATCTTCTTTACTGCGACAACACTTCCATCGGGCATTATACCTTTGTAAACGGTACCAAAGCCACCACTTCCTATCTGGTCATTGAAGTTCTTAGTTGCTGCCACAAGCTCCTCATACTCAAACCTTGAGGGTAATCCCGGGAAGGAGATTATTGTCCCAAGTTCCGCAGAAGATGATGAGTTCCAACGGCTTAAATCCACAGTTGCTGTCCTCCTAGAATGCCTTGTTTCGCAAAACCACATAATTGCTAGAACCACTAAGGTCATTACCAAGAAAAATCCTGACAAGAGTACTAACACAAAACCAACTCTGGGAAAACCATGTTTCTTGTTCTTAGTTGCATTGAATTTAGGAGAAGACACATGAAAAACCTTAATAAACCCTGAACTAGCTAATTCGGTACCATCCGACAATGTGATCGAACCGAGATTATTCTCAAGAAAATAGCAAGTACCAGAGGAATTCTGGTAAAAGATCCCCAAACAAGAACAATTTTTCGAGCATAAATCTTGACAAGCCCATAAATCCACACCCCGATTTGTAGGCTCTGTGAAATCATTAGCAAAATACTTAACACCATTGCCTAGTTTGAGATAATAATAAGACCCAGCTGATTCTAATTCCTTATGATCGTTACACCCATTAGACAAAGAAAATGTATTATTAGCTGGCAAACAACTATTGTTCTTATTACCCAATGCAAAACCATCTGGACATGTACACAAACCATTAGTCACACTACTTTTCTTGGTGCATAATCCTAGTTTCCCACAACTAAACGGAATTTGACAAAACTCCAATGGCCTCACCAAGTCTTGAACCCAATCACGACCGTTGATCATAAACCTCCCATCATATCTCAGATGGGCAATCCTGAAACTCGAAGCAGGCAACACAATTCTCATTACAATAACCTATGAATCTGTATCTTCACCAACCCCATAAAGATACAAACCGGTACTATTCATCTCCAGAAACGACACTGCGTTTTTAAAGTCCCTAACGGAACTCGGCTCCACAGGGAGTTTCCAATAAGTCTGTCCGTACCACTCAGACACCAAATCCTCCCCGGTAAGGGTCAAACGGTAGTTCCCCTCCGAAAAGTCAACGTCCGAGGGGGCACTGAGCAACGATTTCCCCACCCCAAAGCGTTGACCAACGACGATGGGATCCGTAGGATAATCGAAGCTCTGCCACAGAAACTCGTTCCTCGGACCGACCAGTACGAGGTTCCCGGTCTCCAGAAGCGTGAGGGACGTAACATGTTCGGCCAGGCGAGGCGTTGACCAGACGGGTTCGTGGGATTTGTCGAAGAGGGTGAGGCCGTCGACGGCGAGGGTCAAAACGGCGGCGTTTGAGATGGGCACGTGGCGGTTGGCGGTCCAGACGAGGGTGTTAGTGGGGAAGTGGATGACGGAGAAGTAGAATATTTTGGGCTGAGAAAGTGGGCTGCGTAATGAGGCTCTTAAAGTGCCGTTTTGGGAGGACAAAAAGGCGCCGCCATTTTCGACGAAGATGAAGTTGGTGGCCGTGAAGTTTGGGACGATGGAGTGAGCGAGAATGGGGTCTGAGACCACCAAAAATGGAGAAAGAGCACAGCAAAAGAAGGTCAAGAACAAGTACGTAGAAAAAGAGGACTTCATGGCGGTGGACGTACGTACGTATGGAAGGAATGAGATTCTGAGTCTTGTATGTATAATCCACGTTCAACTTTACTGAGCAGTGAGCACTAAGAGAGTACGGACAAGGTTCGACTGTACGTATGGAGCTGGCCAGTTAGCTAGCTAGCTCTCTAATGGAACCACATATATGTGGGAGTGGGATTAAGTGCTGCTTCTGCTTCTGATGAACTTCTAACGTTGACCAAGTGGTGGCAGATCATGAGATCAGCTGTACGTTGTTGATTGCAAGTTCTGACTGAGGTATTTCCAACTATTGGACTTTTAAGGTTTTTATTTTAAAAAAATATATAAAAGGGTCAAGGGGGAGAATTCAGTTTTCTTCTTATTCAACGGATCAATTAATTTATTGGCTCTATCTTGTTGAGTAGAACAAGAATAAGTTGATTCATTTATCTTGATACAAGTATAGTGGTTGGGATACTATAAACTAGCACAAAGAACTTAACGCCCAATTGATGATATGACGGAAAATAATGTCGGATCATTAAATGTATGTATTCTGTATCCCTAAGTATTACTCATAATAAAAATGTTAAAAGGTAGTCATGTTTATCAACAGCACTGACAAAAATATGAGATTTAAAATTTATGGTTAGCTACTTATATTAGTTTGGATGATGCTAGCTAGTTGTACCGAGATTAATTGTTATCGATTTTTTAGTTATATAAATAATTTGTCCTTATTTAATTGATGTATTAAAATTTAATACAAATAAATTAATTATATATAAAAATTTAGCAAGAATTTTAAGATATTTAATATTATTAATATTAGTTTACGGTGTTCAGAGATTTCTAATATTGATGCTAAGAGTTGCTGAGAAGTATCTGTGTTGCTATAATTAAAGGAGATGTGAGACCGAATTATCACTACTGGTATCAAATAAAATAACACATAAGCATGTTGTCCCTTTGTAATAATGACTAGTCTCAAGTCTCAATGAAATAAGATATGTATTGATCTTTCCCATGCGATGTCTCCAGACTTATGAGAATGCCATTGGTGAACTAACCATATAAATTCTCAAACAATCTAGTCAAAGGGCAAGGGCAGAAAATTTTGCAAATTAAAGTTGTTAGGTCCATACACCGGGTAAAGCCGAAGTAAATAATTTAATTAAATAATTATTTAATTATGTTATAACACGAAGGATGGCATTGTAAAAGTGAAAAAGTAAAAATAATACAAGATATTTTTATTTGGTTCAGTTATCTCTTAATAACCTATATATAAGGAACTACGCTAAAAAAATAAACACTATTAATAAAGTTTGAATGAATACAAATTTGACTTATACAATAAAAAGACTCTCTTTTTTTATTGTCACAATGTGGATGTATTCCTTCACCAACATGTCTAGCGAGCACTATTCGTCTTAGGTTGACTTTGTTCTTCTAAAATCCTTTCAGGTACTTGAAGTCGATCTTCTCCCGAAGATTTTGTGTTCCTTCTCTCGATGAACACTCACAGTCAAGCTCCTCTTGACTTTGTTTGAACCTTCACTCGTGAATTTCTTTTACAGTTACAGATCGATTTTATCCCGAAGTACTTTATCACATAACTAGGACTACTCCTAAGTCAAAAAGAATGGCTAAAAGAAAATTCTTTTTTTTACACTCAATAGCTGAAATGCAATATGTGGTTTCAACTTAAAGTTACTCTTGAGTGGCCTTAAATAGAGAGAAAGAGCAAGTCTTCAAGTTAGGGTTCTGTAAAATAATATTTAAGAGCATTTAATGTTGATTAGAAGACTAGCAAGATCAACTAAGTTCGTTATCAAACTTAGAATACTGATATGGAAATTAGTTGTTGATTCTGTCCACGTGTTGAAACATGATTTGTCAATATACTTATGTTGGAGCAGAAAAAGAAATTTCTAAATTTCTTTCCTGAAACAAAACAGTCAATTACTCAAACTTTTTGACAGCTTATGCGACGAATTAGAGTAACTTTGAATAATAAGAATCAACACAAATGAGTTAAGGAAACTTCTATAAAAGATATTCACTTAAAATATTCATTTCTTTAATGAAATATAGACAAATTCTCAAAATTAATTTTGATAAGAGTCATTTACTCATTTCTACACAATTGAATCCGTTTATAACTTAATATAATTATATATTTATGATTAACAATCACATAATTCATGACCTAAAAGTATATAATAGACAAATACTAAAAAACTTAATCAGATCAAATATTTAATCGTAAGTTGTAACATGACTAGTAAATCAGTCATGTTACTCTTTCAAAAGTATTATATTTATAATGCAAGCTATTATTTACTCTCAATCTTACTTTTTAATTAAAAAGAAAATAAAAAAAAGGGGGCTAAAAAATGAAGATTGCATTGGCCCTCCTCTCAACAAGAAACAAGGATTCATATAATTCTATTGATTATCTGAGTTCGCTTTACCAAATTTAAGTTATTTGCATCATCATGTATTTTTTTTTCTCGATAAAACAAGCATATACATATTTTTTTGTTTTATTGTTTTTATTACATGCGGCGAACCCACTTTCACATCCTCAATTTCCCATCTGAATATTTCGTACTATGAAGTTTACTCATTCAAGAAAAAGAGGACTAATTAATTTGAATAGGTTAGCGTTTTTATATGTGAGTAACAAGTGAAAAGAGAGAAGCTCAATAATAAATATACGTATAAGTATGAACGGCCATAAAAAAACGTGACTGGGCTATAAGAAGAGTGAAAAGAGATATCAAGACCACATGGTAAATGGCTTGTGGTAGAAAGCAGCTTGAAAATTTTTTAATGTGTATAATTGAAGATGTCAAATTCTACAATTGAATTTATTGGAGGGTCTATGACCACTTACAATCTTGTATCAAAAATAAATAAGTTAGGTTAATTTTTAGGTTGTGCTCTTTAAAGCTGCCTACATACCCTTTGTATGGATCAAACTCTAATATATTTTTCTTACAAAAGAGCAAAAAGTCAGTTAAACTGCAAGGAAAATAAAGAGAATGATTATAGAGATTTTTTTATAGAGACTACGTGGAGAGAATAGAATACGATAAGAAGATATCTAATAAAGAAGAAGACTATGTATTTATAGGAAAATAAGAGGTGTTTAATAAATAGAAAAATCTATTAATAAGATAATTAATAATTATCTTTTGGGTAACTTAGTTATATTAGGATATTTATTAGATAATACCTGATTTGAAATATAATTACATGATAATCATAAATAATAATTACCTTTTCTCTAAAATAGAAGAATTCCTTAAAAACTTAAATACATTTTGTAGCTACATATAGGCCCTAAAATAAGTTGTACAAATTTTACCCCTAACAATCAGCCCCCCACTTCTCAGTACGAGTTTACTCGGACTTGAGGAGTAATTCAAGTCAAGCCTTCGCTTTCTTTCGTTATACTTTCTTTGCATTTTCTTGTTAGATAACAAATTAATATAAAGCAAATAAATTTGAAAATCAAACTTGTAAAAGATATAACTTGGTATTTTTATGGCTCTTAGAACTCATTTGGAATGGAGAAGAATTGGAAAGGAATTAGAGTTCTCATCTATTTTCCACACATACTTTGCCAAGAGGATTTAGAAGCATTCATCAGATAGGACGGCTCCTGAAACTTATTGGGAATGGGGAAGAATTAGAGCTCTCAGATATCTTCCACACACACCTTGCCAAGAGGACTTAAATGCACTTATTGGAAAGGGCAGCTCTTGGAACTCATTGAGAATGGGAAGGAATTAGAGCTCTCGACAGTTATCGTTCTCCATGTCTAGAGGATTTCAAAGCACTCATTTGAGAGGACGGCTCCCAAAACTCGTTTGGAACGGGGAGAAATTAGAGCTCTAGACAATTATCGTTCTCTGTGTCAAAAGATTTAAATGCACTCATCGGAGAGGGTAGCTCTTGGCTATTTTTTCTTTGCTAAGAGGATTTATAATGAGCACTCATTGGAGAGAGCTTTTTTATTTTCTCTAGATATTGTATTATGTCTTATTGATATTGTATTATATCTTATTGCTCTTTGTCATAGTAATGATATTGGCTGAGATAAAATAATAATAGGAGAATCATTCAAAGATATCACACGTAACATTATCATATTAAGAATATTAATTACTCAAATAATTCAAATAACCCAAACAAAGTTTCAACTAATTCAACAAACTCAAACACGTCAAACAATTCAAACAAATCAATTTAATTATACCAATTAATTCTCAAATACACCATGCATATGCAAGCTAAGTCAATTAAATTACTACCAATAAAATCAATCATTCCAAATAATCCAAATCAATCAATCCAAACAAGTCGTCATAAAACGAATCATTCCAATAATATATATATATCATAGGACAAACAAGCCAAGCGATTCAAGCTGACTATACATCAATTGAAAGCTATTTAAATAGCAAATAAATCACTCTAAAGAATTCACCTATTCAAGCCAACCAAATAGTAAACACGTCACTCTCAAATAATTCAAGCCAACCAAACAATAAACAAGTCATTCTCAAATAATTCAAGCCAAACAAGTAGCAAACAACCTAGTCCAATTAAACCAAATAATTCAAGTCAATTAAACACTAAACAAAGTCAATCCAATCAAACCACACAAAATCAAGCTATTCAAATAATAAATAGAGTAATCCAACGAAAAGATCTCACACTCCAAACAGATTCAAATACTCAAATCAATCAATTATCAACCAATCATTGGGCCAATCGATCAAATAATAGAGTCAAATATTGCGATCGAAACGAGCAACTCAAACAAAACAATTCGTCCAAACCAAACCAATCCAACATTTTAACCACATTAACAAATCAGTAACTATTCCTCATTAAAACGTACAAACAGCTGTTACTACTAAAATACTTATCACTTTAAGAGCTTGACGAAACTCTTAGAAGTTGACACATTATTGAAGCTATAGATACTTCGTGCAACATGAACAACTTTTGTCTTAATTTTTCAAAAAAATTCGAAATCTTGTTACCTTCCATTACTCTTTTATTGTCGCACTACCAACCCCCAACTCTTTAGTGTGAGTTTACTCAGACTAGAGGAGTAAGGAATAGTCCTAAATCATGTTCCAATAGAGTCTCAGATTTTTTATAAGGAAAAAATATTTGTATGTGAAATTAATCTCTCAAACAAATTATCAAGGCCCCACGGTGGGCGCCAAATTGTAGATGTTAAATTCTATAATTGAATTTATTGGAGGGTCCATAACCATTTATAATCCTGTATAAAAAAAAATAGGTTAAGTTAATTTTTGGGTTGTGCTTATGAGAGCTGCCTATATACTCTTTGCAGGGATGAAACTCTGATGTAGTTTTGATTTTCCTGCAAAAGATCAAAAAATCAGATAAACTGCACAAGAAAATAAAGAGAACAACTATAAAGATTTTGTTTATAGAGACTATATGGAGAGAATAGATTGTGGTAAGAAGATATATAATAAAGAAAAAGAATATGTATTTATAGGAAAATAAGAGGTATTTAATAAATATGAAACTCTATTAATTAGATAATTAATAATTATCTTTTAGATAACTTAGTCATATTAGGATACTTACTAGATAATATCTGATTTGAAATATAATTACTTATAATAATCATAAATAATAATTACCCATTTTCTAAAATAGAAAAACTTCATAAAAACTTAAATACCTTTTGTAGCTGTATATAGGCCGTAAAATGAGTTGTACCAATTTTACTCCTAATAATAATTTTGAATATAAAAATGAATTTGATCTCCATCTCCGTAGATGAAAGCATTCTTATGGATTTTTGGTTTTTTCGTTCTCATTCATTTTCATTTAATTTTCCTATTGTGCTTGGACATTGTTTCATTCCCAACACCTATAGTTGCACTTGAGTGTTTTGTACCACAACATGTTGATCTTTCGATGGGGATATAACAAAGCTTTTTCAAACTTGGACTAGGTTTTATAGAGCAATGCTATCCGTTCGTGGTATATTTAACCCCATAGGGCACAAAAAGAAGTGTAAGACTATGCATCTAAATTTAGAGGGTGGAGAACATTTTTATTAGTGTATAATTCTAAATGTGCTCTTTTTATCATTTTCCTTCTTATAACTTTCATTTTGTTAGTGGTCGATCGAAGATATTTTTTCCCTTATCCCAAAGCGAGAATAGTTTTCGTGGACATTACTGCATTTTAAGAGCATCAAAGTAAATATGAACAAAATTGGTGTGATGCATATTTGATACTTATCACTACAAACTGATAGAAATGTGAGCTTAACCACAGAATTCACATTATGAACTACAAATCTTAGCAAAACAATTAGCATTTTTTAAAGTATATATGCACATTGCATTGTACTCTTGTTACCATGAGTTATACAACCAAATAAGTTCCACTTGCACATGCATGACACAGATTGAAAATTTTAAAAACAGAAATTCGGGATACTAAGAATCAGATGACATATGTTAAGGAAAAATGTAAAATTAAAACAACGCTTGATTATTGCATAATCTGTTTTCTTCAATTGCATGTATTAATCAATAAGGTCATTAATGTTACACAAAATTGAAAGTCTTTTCAAGGAGTAATTCAGCTTATTTAGTTTTATGAGTTCTTTGTAATTTTCTTAATTTACGTATGTGATTTATCCAACATTATTAAACAATAGAATTTGTTTTGACTAAAACTAATATCATGAGAATTGAGCACTGAAATATGATATTACAGTAAAATACTTTCCGATGCCTAAACAATAGATAATGCTTTTAGTCAAGACTTGCCAAACAGGTGAATCAATTTTTATTGTAAAAAATAAGAGAGAAAAAGAGCATTAATGATGCACGTCTTTTCATACATTTCATTATAGCCATTGAATCACCATTAGATGGTGATCTAACGGCAAAAAAAAAATACTTACCTATAGATAAAAAAAAAATACCTATTATTACAGTCAGACTTGGTGTAAATATAGTTCTATATTGAGTTCGGTCAGACTTTGGTGTAAATAATAAATAGTTGTATATTAGACATTTTTGCTGACGTGTATTTTTTTTTGACCAATATGTGTTACAGTCCACTTTTTATAGACAATTCGCAAATCCATTTCAAACTTATGGGTTGAAATATTCTCCTTTAATTATAGGTCTTTTGACATTTTGGAAAGGCAATGGTGAAGTAGTGCAAAACATAGCATTCGTAAGGCTCCAATGACTTGCTCTTATTATCAATAAAACAGACGAGGAAAAAAATAATAACAAAAGGAAGAAAGATTGCCCCAAAATGATAATTGAATTATCGCCACTCCTGATCACTATAGGTTCATAAAATTCTATTATCTGAGGCCTTCTTATCGCAAACCCCTAGTTATTTTCCCTTTTGTTTTGCATGTATATATAATTATAAGCAGAGCAAAAGAAGATTATATGCAGAGTAAGGAATTTCATCCAGAGGCATAAGGATTCAAAATATATATAAAAAAAACACACAAAAAAGAATATTGGGATATCGTTGACTGGTTACTTTTTTAGGTTTTTAAGTTAAAATAGCCGGTTTGGTATAACTGTAAATTATTAAATAATTATTAAAGAATTATTTTTGAATCATTTCTAATTGTGCTGAAAAAAGAAATCTGTTATAACGTAAAAAAATTAAATGTTTAGTAAACTCTAGTTTCAAAGGCATTGAGTTGGAAATGTAATGTACGGATGTTTAGTAAATAATATAAATTGTCGTGTAACTATATAATTACCAAATTAGACATCATAAAATAATTTGTTTACAAACAATTATTAAGGTTTATCCAAACCTTAGCAGGGATCACCCTATTTTCCACAATAATCTTGACTCTGTTTGAGTCACGCCTACCAAAAATTATTTAGAATCCAAGAATAACCTCACCTAAACAATAAATTAGATTGTTTTGACACTAAGCCAATTCTCTTCAACTCAACTCAGTCTTTGAATATTAAATACGAGTGAACAGTCACTCAAAAACTCTCACCATAGGAATATTTGATACAAGAAAAATTTGAATTAAGAGATTTGAGAATAATACATAACATAAATGTTTAAAGTTTAGCTCAAGATGATTTAAAAGTTAATCGAATGCAAATGTAAGGTAAAGCACTTTGAGAGTAGTTGCATATCAATATAAGTTTGTGTTAAAAGCTTTAAATATCATTAAATGGCGTCTATTTGTGAAGAATGTTTGACAAAAACAATTAGCCATTGCTTAAATATCCTTGAAGTCAGAAGGGTATTAAAAATCAAAAGAGGGGGTATTTTGGTGTCATCATCCCTTTTCTTTTTACCTTGAGTTATTTAACTAAAACAACAGCAGATAGAAACCCAAAGCTGTGTCAAACAATTATTCCCTATCTTTTCCCTACTACTCTTGTAAACTTACAGAACAAAAAGATGAATGAACTCTTTCAAGTTCAAGGTAAACAAGCTCAAATGTTTATCCATCACCAGCAGGAACAATTTTCTAGTACAGATTCAAATCCATAGTAGGAGAAAAGCCGACAACAAAATCAAGAAAATTAAGATTTCATTTCCCAAGAATTCAGTTTAACTTCAATAGCATGTACTCTTTTAGTCCTGCCCTTCCTGAAAAGAACAATAAACAATAAGATTTAATTATGTTCCTAAACAATTATCTCCACGGCTTATGATGGGTGCCACAGAGCAAATAACAAGCCTAAAAGAAATTATATTAACCAGTGTACACACATGACCAAGACCTGAAGTTATCATTCTGCATTATTTCCTTTCTTTTAGCTGAATCATTATTTTCATTTTCGTTTATCCTTGTATCAATCTTATTTTCTTGAAAAATATTAAACACACTACGAGAAATAGAGTCTGGTTCAAACATTTGGAATGAGAACCAGCACAAAAGAACCATATAAGATTGTCCAAACTCCAAGTTTGACGATTCACCAATTTTTCTTCTTTTTATCTACCAATGGCATTACATATAAAAATCCTCAAGCAACTAAAGATTAAAAGAACTACTTTTGCTAATTTGAAGAACAAAATAAAACTATTGTTTTTAATTTAAGGGGGGGAAAATGAATTATTAATGTTCAAATTATCCAATCAATTCATTAGAAAAAAACTGTGTACCTGAGGAGCTGGAGTCTCGGCAAGCTTGGGAGCAGCCAACTTTGCTGGAGATCCACCAAATAATTGAGAACACTCCGTGTATGCAGAACCTATGCCTAGCCCAGCACCAAAAGCCACAGATGCCCAACGAGTAACAGGGCTCCCTATAGGGTAACACAAAAAGACATTCATTAATTCAAGATTACAAACTATGATCATTTCAAACGCATAAACTCACAGTTAAAAGACAAGTATAGACATAGATCTCATTATACTCATGCTCAGGATACAAGTTTCTAGGTCTTAGAAATGAACATTATGAACACCTAGAACTACAATAGTTTACTAATGATTGAATGCCTTCAAAAATCAATGGTTGCAAAGTTGGATACATAAAACAATTCTTAACGAATACCACTACCATCTACCAAAGTCATCAATGTTAACCCAATCAGTTCACTTTATATTGCAATAATTACAACTCACTTCAGGTCAATTACTGTATCCATAACTTGCACATGCTCCAATAAATTTGACCTTGGTTAATTGTGAAAGCTCAGAAGACCAAATGCTTGGGCTACAAACAGGTCTACAATAAAAAGATTTTAAATTGCAAGAAAGAGAGAGGATTTGCATTTGCAAGAAAGCAACCTAGGACTACATGGGTTCGCTTCTAAGGTATAGTTGGATATTTTTGTGCTGACTAGTAATTCAAAGAAATAACGCTGCTTCGAGGAAGAATAGTTTTGGAGTAAGCATGGCGTTATTTTATTACGGTTAAATAAAGTGATTGGCAGGGTTCTTCAGCAGAGAGATATCAGGGATGCTATTATACAAAAATTAGGAAGGAACATAAATACGTAGGCAATTACAGCTATGCCTAATGAGCGATCACACAAGAAAAAGAAGGCAACCTCAGTATCAAAGAAGCTCAAAAGACAATAAAAGCTGAAGAAATCTTCTAAATTCTATAAAGAATTTGAAAAATATCAAAGCCAAAAGGAGAACGATATGTAAAAAGGCAAAAATAAAAAAAAAGATTATTTAACTAGAGTGAACTACAAAGGGTATTAAATTAAGCCAGTTCATTAACAAATTTATAATGTGAACTAAAACATCTTTTTTCTTGGTAAGTTAGTTAGTAGTACAACAAATGTGGCCTAAAGTGAAACTTAAAGAAAACTATGAACATTAGGCCTAAAAGGAAAGTGCTATACGAGGAACAAGACTACTACTCTACTAGGCCAGCCTATAATATTTCTAGACAGCAAAACACTCGAGCCTAGTCGTCCACACTAAAAACATACCATGCTTAGCAGCTGCCTACATATCCTAAATAAAACACACACAAGAGCTGATCCATCCTAAAATCAATTAAGGTTCGACAGTAAAACCAGCCTTGTCTGACCATTCATAGCTTCTCCAAGATTGCTTTGTTCTCCATCAGTGTGCATAGATTTTAACATGGCAGGAAAGAAAATATTTCTCCAACAACATAAGCAACTTGTCGAACCTTTATTACCACCAACCAAACTGAGAAAGATTAGCAAGTGGTCATTGGGTTCAACAGCACATATTACAAATACGTAATTCAAATGATAACCAATAAATGCTTCTAGCATCCAAGGCTTTTTATTCCTTGTGTTTATAACGTGATAAATAACAGTAAAGTGCTCATTCACAATAAACAGATGACAATTAAAATTCTCCAATCCACTAATCCAGTTGCTCATTCACAATAAACAGATGGAAATTAAAATTTTCCAATCCACTAATCCAGTTAAAATTTAAGATCTGATAGTGCTGTACACACACACACACACAAAAGAAGAAGAAGAAGCAGTCAGTCATGGCCTTTTCCCATCTCAGTACAAAAATTCACAATTAATTTGTCCACTCAATAAAGTCATTGCGACCCACAATAGCACAACTCTTTCGAGTTTCCTATAAAATTACAAGTTCCCTACTTTATTAACCACAAGTCTATGCTACGTACTGCAGCTACTAGTGTACTCTTGTTATGGCGATAGTACCTGTAATCTATAATCTCAAATAATTGATGGTATTATGTTTAATTGACGAAAAGATTTTGCATTCCACAACATACATATTTAATACCAAAGAGTCGGTCCTAAATATTAACATTAATACACACTAGATTTTAAACTTCTTCAACAATTTTAATAAAATATCTCTCTGATAAGTATCGGAAAAGACATATCAGTGCACACGAAATACACAAATATATATAGATAAGAATACAAGAATATAATATTTCCAGATTATTTTGTTTTTGGTCGAAACATAGAATATTTCCAGATCAATTGGTATCAACAGAAATACATCATAACATATTCATTCAGCAATGCAAAGAGTTCCAGTTCCAAAGCAAAGCAGAACATAATGAAAATACATCAAGCTCCAAGACAAGGAGAGTAGCTGAAGTCACCAATCCTCCAATGTGTTCTCGATCAGAAGCAGAACCAAAACATTGCATTAAATCTAAAGATCATGACCCATAAACATTTTTTATGTCCTCGGATGAAAACACAACTGGGTTCAGATTCTAAAAGCTCTAGAATCTTGACTTCGCTTATGTCTAACCTAATTGCAAGTAATTATCAATAGACAGTCATGATAATATGTATCCGTGTCTGTAACAAAAGAAATAAAGCAATGCTGCTCATGGTCTATCAAGTACCCAAATAAGCTAATTCTCAGTAACAATGGTTAACAATGGTTAAGAGCATAAACTTGAATAGAGTAAGTGGGTACCCAAATACAAAGGGCTTCCAAACAAGAGTTCTCACCAACCCAAAGCAAAAGAAAAACCAGTACCTAATCTAATGCACTTCAATGGAGGTGGCTGCAGTGCAGGCATATAGCACACCTCTAGGGGGTCCTAAGTTCGAATCCTAGGTAAGACGCTAAATTGCCCAATTGCAAACAAATGGGCCCATAAACCGATTCTGGAGGAACTTTCATTCGGGAGGAATTTTCCAGGCAGCCAAACAAAGGGATAAGAAAGAAAATGAAGAAAGGAAAGGAAAGGAAACTCACTGAAGAGGAGGAAACCGCCAAAGGCTCCGCCCAAGGAAGAGTAGACGAAACGGCGGACGGTGAGATCCAAACAGGCATCCCATTTGGCGTTGATGTCGTATTGGGGTGGGATAGTGCTTTTGTTCTCCGCCATTGACACAACCACGGAGCTCGCGTTTCTTCCCTTCCCTTGAGCTCTCTTTTGCTATGTATTATTATATAATAATATATTTATATGGGTTTTCTTCCTTTGATCTCTTCTTCTTACACTGGTCTGGTTTTCGTCTTCATTGGGTTGGGGCTTGGCTTCCCCCTCCTCCGGAAGTATATGCACTTTACCTTTCTGAGACTACTTTGGGGCTTGGCCTTTGGGGGAGAAAAATGGGCCTATAACTGGACTCTAGGGTTTGCCCAGTTATTTTGGGCTAATGGGCCGGACTAACTTGGGTCAAAGTGGACACTTTGTGAATATTTTTGAAAATGACATTTTTAATAGTGTCAATAACGCTTTGATCCACACTCCAGAGCTTATTTTTCATGACTATGGTTCAAAACATTCTTAATTTTTTACAAAAATTCACAAAATATTCATTTTTGCTAAAGTTAATCCTACCCATTTCCTTTTCTCGTGAAGAAAAGGGAGGGGAATTTAGAGAACAAAAGATATGTCCCTTTTCAAAGACTAAAAACCAACAAATGTGTACAACTTAAAAGTTATAAGTAAATGATCCAAATAGATAATCATTGAAAATAAATACTAACATTGTCCTTATTAATATCTTTTTTTATAATATATTAATGTTCGTTTGTTAGGTAATAAGTCTTTAAACTGTTTTTCTTTAAACATTTATGAGTTTAAATTTCATAAAATGAACTCTACAGACATTAATGAAAAATCACCCTTTATTAGTACATTTGTTTTTTTTTTTCCCCCTCTCGCTGTATTCATTTATGTACTCGGTATATTTCTATGCATATACCGATTCCACTATTATAATGTATCTATTTTGAAGTTAGATATTATAAGCGTATAAATGAAACTATTACGACTCAAAAGAGATATGCCACATTTGAAGACTCAATTTGCAACATATATAATTTTTTTCATAAAACTTGATCAAATAAACTAATCTCAGCAATATACCACAAATTAAAGAATATTTACCAAAAATCA
Source organism: Parasponia andersonii (assembly GCA_002914805.1). Lineage (NCBI taxonomy): Eukaryota > Viridiplantae > Streptophyta > Magnoliopsida > Rosales > Cannabaceae > Trema > Trema andersonii. The sequence goes on from JXTB01000004.1 coordinate 337,094, forward strand.
ATATCACAACATAGTATATATGAAAATGTATCAAGTAAACAACTCGATATATCAAGAGAAAAAATGAACTATTTCTAGCTAATAATCTTAAAGGCCAATAAAAAAGAGCCAAAAGAAAAAAAGAATCTAAAACCTCCTAACTACCATGTGGACACGGTAAAAAAAGAAACGTAAGGCCTAGTTGTGCCATTTACCAAAAATATAATAGAGAAACCATGTATCACGTGACACACACATGCTCCCTGACAAGACTTGGGATTTGGGATTCAAAATGCGAAAAATACATGCGCAAATACAATATTGGGATAACGAGCAAAAAAAAAAAATACAATATTGGGACCAATAGGGCAATTTACCCTGAAAAGATAAACGAAATATCCATGCAAATAAAGGGAAAAAAAAAAAAAACAAAAGCCCCTAGTTTTTCCCGTGCAAATTTTTACTGCTAGTTTGATTGATTAATCAAAGTAACTTTAGCTAAAAGAAGGTTAGTAAAAGTGGGCACAACAATGGGATGGAATTGAATCCAAAAAGAATCCTTTTAATCCCAAAAAAAAAAAAAAAGAATAAGAAAACAAAAAAAAATCCAAAAACAGTCAAAAACATTCGAGGAGAAATGAAACGAGAATAGCAAACCAAAGCATAGGATTCCAGATGTTTCCCTCCCTACTAGAAGGTAAGTCGGCTGGCTGCGCTGTTGCGGTGAGCATGCTTTAAACGCCAGACAAAGCGCACAGACAGACAGACACAACACCACCGATTTGTCTTCCTTCCCAACGCAACTCACTCACTCACTGCCCACCCATTCCCTTAACTTAACCCAACCCAAACTGCTCCAATGGCCGACGAAACTCCTCACTCGGCTCCTACTGTGGCCCCACCACCATCTTCACAACCCCTTCCTCCACAGACGGCCGGAACCCAAGACCCGCCGGCGCCGGAATCAGCCGCCGAATCTCTGGCCGAGACTCAGAAGGAAGAGCCGCCGGCGCTGGAGGAGGTTGAGAAGGAAGACCCACCTCCGAAACTGGCCGAGAAAGCGGAGCAGTCGCCGGTTGTAGTAGAAGAGGTGGCGGTGGCGGTGGTCGAGAAAGAAGAAACGAAGGAGGAGGAGGAGGCTGAAGTGAAGGGCAAACTGGAGCAGTTTTTCGCTCATGAGTCTGAGAAATCGAACCCGCTTGCTTCGGATGATCGGGAGCCGAAGATTCCTCAGTCTCTGATTTCGTTCAAAGAGGAGAGCAACAAGGTGGCGGATCTCTCGGATTCAGAGAGGAAGGCTCTTCAGGGGCTGAGGCAGCTCATCCAAGAGGCTCTAGATTCTAATGTCTTTTCTTCCGGGCAAGAAACTCAAGCTGCTCCGTCTAAACCCGGCTCGGATACCAAAACCGGAGAGAACCCTGAAAAGGAAACCAAGGAAGTAGCGGAAGAAGCTCCAAAAGCGGGAGCTGGAGCTGCTTCAGTGGAGGAGCTTTCCATTTGGGGGATTCCTCTTTTGAAGGATGATAGAACTGATGTGATTCTTCTCAAGTTTCTTAGAGCGAGAGACTTCAAAGTCAAGGACGCGTTCGCCATGTTTCGGAACACGATTCGGTGGAGAAAGGATTTTGGGATCGAAGCTCTTTTGGATGAGGATCTTGGTGATGAGCTAGACAAGGTGGTGTTCATGCATGGAACTGATATAGATGGTCACCCCGTGTGTTACAATGTCTTCGGGGAGTTTCAGAACAAGGAATTGTATCAGAAGACGTTTTCGGATCAGGAGAAACGAACGAAGTTCCTTCGGTATAGGATACAGTTCTTGGAGAGGAGTATTAGGAAGCTTGATTTTAGTCCTGGTGGTATTTCTACCATCTTTCAGATTAATGACCTCAAGAATGCACCCGGGCCCGGAAAGTCGGAGCTTCGACTTGCCACCAAGCAGGCTCTACACTTGCTCCAAGACAATTATCCCGAGTTCGTTGCCAAACAGGTTTGTCTCACAAATTTTATGATTTTAGTTAGCCGTTGGTTCTATAATTGTCTCAATTGATATATAGTTTGTTGGAATAGATGTTTTTGTTCTCACGTTTTTTGTATCTTTTATATATATATATATATATATATATATATATATATATATTTAAAAAAGGTGTTTATCAATGTTCCTTGGTGGCATCTTGCATTCTACACAGTGATCAGTCCGTTCCTGACCCAGAGAACCAAAAGCAAGTTTGTTTTTGCAGGCCCGGCAAAATCCCCTGATACCCTTTTCAAGTTAGTAGAGAATACTCTAATTGTTATTGTAACCGTTATTCTTTCTATCCAATTCCCTGTAGAGTTCTTCCAATTCATGAATTTAAAAGTCAAATTGCAATCAATACAGATACATATCTCCTGAGCAAGTTCCGATTCAATACGGTGGCTTAAGTGTCGATTTCTGTGATTGCAACCCAGAATTTAGCATTTCTGATCCAGTCACTGAGGTATTCATCAAACCAGGAACTAAGCAAACTGTGGAGATCATAATTTATGAGGTGTGCCATTGCTTTATCTCTTTATCTTTTATTGCCGTATTGTTTATATTCTTTCATAGATGGCTCAACTACTTGCTTTGTAATTGCCAACATGTTAATGTTATAAGTGGGATCGATGGTTTGGGGCTTGTCTTCATTGTAACAAGTCTTGGTCTGAATCGTGTTGGTTTTGGCAATGTCATCCTCTTCTCCTATAACATTTTTTTCTTCAGCGAAAAGCTAGTGCTTGTAATTTATTATGGAAACAAACTGCTAGTTGTAACTAGAAACGTTTTTGCTTATAATGTCTCTAAGCATAGAATGCAGAGTGACTTTTTATCTTCTATTAGTAATTGGGAATTAGTGGATTGCAGAAATGTTTCATTGTATGGGAGCTGCGAGTTGTGGGGTGGGAAGTGGGCTATGGAGCCGAATTCGTGCCCAACACTCAAGATGCATACACAATTATCATACACAAGTCCAGAAAGATGGCCCCTAGTGATGAGCCAGTGGTGCATAACAGCTTCAGAGTGGGTGAACTGGGCAAGATATTGCTGACAGTTGACAATCCAACCTCAAAAAAGAAAAGGCTTCTCTACAGGTTCAATATCAAACCTCTTTCTGACTGAGGATTTAAATTCAGACCACTTTGATCATTTGCAAAGTCAAGGAAGAAAATGAAGAGTAAGGAGAACATTTTCACATTCATTTTGCATCTTCATTTCTCTAAAGCTTTCTACTGCGTGCTTTGTATATTGGGCTTTTCCCAGTTGCATCATATTGAAATCTTAGTGTTGTAATATTTGGATTTTGAAAATTTAGTAAATTTTCATGTAAGTTATGGTGGTGGGTTTCCGTTCTCTTATTGTTTTTCTGCTTTTGCGTGACAGACAAGGAAAGTGAGAGTTGCATATGGAATTGAGTTTGTGTCATTTTTTGGGATCATACAGACATAATCAGAACCTTTATACCTTTTGTATTGGGGGTCATAGAATGCGTTTCACTATATTGTTCATATTTGTTTTACTGTATTTCGTCCTGTTGGACCCTGTACCGACATGTATCGCCTTATCAGACCACAGTTATGGTGTTCATTAGCACTTGCATTTCATTACTAATTACTCATCATGCAATTTCCTTTGCTTTAGTTAGAAAAATACCCTTTTTATTTCGCCCTTATTCTGTTTGACAAATGACTTATTTGGAAGAAAGAGGCCAAGGTTTTCATACAAGGCTATTGAAATAGTTCTCTCTCTGTTTAGTTTGTTTCCCAATTGCTTAATTGGTTCAATGTATATATTCTATGTGGAAGTTCTATATTGTCATTTCATGCTTTGCCTTATTAAACTTTTAGGTAGTAAGCAGTAGCTGCCTTTCCCATGTAAGTATTTGTTGCTTCTTGAGGGAATCACAGCTTATAAAATCAAGATAAAATCTATATGTTTAAGCATTGGTTTTTACAAGTTATATTGATTGTTGACTTCATTTCTTAAGGATCTTAAAGTGAAAGAGTTCGAAAAAGAATGAGGAAGGAATAAAACGTTGAGTTACCGTTCTCATTTCACTAGTTATGTGAGGGTCTCGCACAAGTTAGGGAGAAAAAGAACAAGAATCAGATAGAAAAGGGAAACAGTTTCTTTGCTTGTATTCCCGTTAAGCCTCATTACTGATTTGTAAACATGACTATAAATTATTATCTAACTTGATGTGCAACCTTCAATGTATGAGGAGTTAGGTTCTGATGACTTGCACGATGATGATAGGCAGAGTAGTTCGATTTAACACTTGCATTCATTTTTTTCTTGGTTAGCGATGAGACTTTAAGGTTCGACTTTTTCCTTCACAATAAAAAATGGGAAAATACCAGTTATTTTTCTCCTAATTTGTTATACGGACTTGTGAACGTATTTGGTTCCTAGTATAACTTAGATTCTGAATGTGGTTCATTATATATTCTAGAAGGGTATTCTTCTCCTAGAATTCTCTATAGCTTAATTATCACATGCTTGAACATCTTTTTCTTCGCTTTGTTTTCATCTCACTCTTACGAGTATNGTTTGTTTCTATTATTTTATTTTTGTCATGTGTGAAATTATTTGGTTGCTTTGACTATGATGACGAGAATAAAATATAAGGGTATCAATATCATGATTCTTTCTTAGCAGTCTTAGATGGTGCTTTTGTGTATTATGCATTTGATATTTTACCTAACCAGAGAAACAAGCTGTTGTACCAAAAGCTTTGCACTAGTGGGGTTGCTAACCATTTTGTTTTTTTGGGACACGATGATTGTGAAGAAGTCCAACAAAATACCAATTTCCGAGTCTAAAATCTCAATATTATAACAAATCTAATCATGATCAGAAGTTGTGGAATCCCCATTTTGAAGATAAAAGTCTCTGAAACTTGAAAATTAGACCATTCTAGGTCTTTTGCTGGACTTTTTCTCACCTTTTGCTGATGATGAAATGTGCAAGTGCGCTCTTCTAACCAGGAAATGGATCTGGTTAGTAGTATTTTGGGAAAAAAGGGTTAATGGCACAAATAGTCTCTGAACTATTGGGTTTTGTGACAATTTGGTTATCTAAGTTCTAATTGCGGCAATTAAGCATTTGACCTACGATGAAATGTGCAAATGCCCTCTTATAATCAGGAAAGGAATCTGGGTAGTAGCATTTTGGATAAAAAGAGGTTAATGGCACAAATAGTCCCTGAATTACTTACTGTTTGTGACAATTTGGTCGATAATTAAGTTTTTGAATTTTTGAATTTGAACGAATTTAGTATCTGAATTATAATTGTTATTTGGTGTAAAATTATGTGACGATTTTGAGGATGATCATCAACGTAGTCGGGTGGTTGCATGACAAAGACATTCTCATAGAGGGAACCTCGGAGAAGAGCATTGTTAACATCAAGTCGCTGCAGACCAGTGACGACTGACAGTAAGGCTAAGGACGACGCAATAGTGGTAGGTTTGACAACTAGATTCAAGGTATCATGATTGTCAATTTCAGAATGACGATGGAACCTCAGCAACTAGGCGAGCCTTTCCAGTAAAACCTTTATAAATTAATACTAAGAGTAAGAAAAATTATTATTTTGAAGAGGTTATTTATTTATAAATAAATAAATATTTATTAATTTTAAAAAATAACATGAGTTTAAAATTAGTATTTTTTTGCCCTAAGATATATATAAGACTTATAATAATAAAAATTAGATACAATCAAAATTAATATGTATATACAAAGAAACCTAAACGTTACTAATTAGGACTAGTTCAGTAAGTAAAATAGGATAAGGTGAGTATAGGAATTGGATATTAGGTCAGGAGTTCGACTCTCAGAGTGTATGAATTATATTTTTTTCTTTGTAACAAGTAGAAGTTATTAATTAAGCTCTATTTTATTTTTTATTAGTTAAGTTTTACTTTATTTTTTATTTTTTGAAAAAAAAAACTAAAAATTAGCATGTATATACAAATTTTTATAGATTGTTCTTACATAAATAAAATTCTAAAAATTAATTTTTAGTGGAAGTAGATATACATCCCTGTAGGTTTCAAAATTTAATACTTTATAAAATATAGTAATTTAAGATATTTCATTGATATTGAATATAATATTGATAAACAATCATTAATTTACTTATAAAATCCAAATGATTATAAATAAATTCTAAATCATATACTTAATATGTTGTATGCATTGCAAAAATTAGAGTATGAGATTGAGTGCAATTTAAGTATAAATAATGAGTAAATAATGTTAGATGCATTTTGAAAAAGAACAGAATTAAGAAAATAGAAGTTATCTCTAAACAAATCTCATTAATATTGTGAATGTTTATGTCAAATCTTTTATGTATTTAATCAATTATTAATTTATTAAACGGAGTTAGAGCTCTTATGGTCTTGTTCGCTCTCTCCCTCCTTTCTCTTAACAACAAAAAACAAATCAATTATTAATTTATATATTTAATGGGTCCTAAATGAACAAAAAGTTATTATTTTATGCATTTAGCACGACTATTAATTTAGTATATTAGCTCGAGTCGAGACCGGAAGATTTTATTATTTTAACCAAGATTATTAATTTATCAAATATTTATTTATCGATGTTTTACTATACTTGTCAACAAATCCATCAGGTAAATGTTTTGTACGAAAAATCTACTTATAGCCATTCAGAATATGTGATGAGTAAGAGAACAAGGTTCCATATCCCATTTCGAACAAAAGCAGCATACTCTTAACATAGCATGACACTACTTAGAATCCTTGATAGCTGGAGTCACTGACGTTGGTTCAAAGTCATTGGTGGTGGTGAATTAAGCGGTAAGGTTTAACTTGTTTATTGGCTTGTGGATATTGTTTTTGTATCTGATGACAATAGCTCAGGGAGGTGCTATGGAAAGGGTGGAGGGTGTGGAGTCACTCGGTAGAGTTTGTATAGATGTAGTGGTGTTTGAGGGGAGGCTAGAAAGGTGAGGCTTGGAAATAAAGATGCAGCGTGGAGAAACCGACACCGCGATGCTCGAATTTTGAGTGGCTTGAGACGCTGGAAATGTGGTAATGTGGTGCTGAGTTGAGGCAATGTGTGAGCATTGCGGCGCTAGGTGTTTGGTTTGTAGGGGACGCAGACGTTGAATCCTTGGATGATGTGTCAGTAGTCGGAAGATAAGACATAGTGGGAAACCATTGAGGGAGCGTGTCAGACAAAGGATGATGTGTAAATGCGATAGGAGGAAGGTTCAGGGCATAGGTAAGCACTATTAGTGGAAAAATATCCAAGAAAGACACTAAAACGTTTGGAGTAGTTAGGAGGTGTACTAAAAGGTTTGGCATATGGTGAAAGAAGATCAAGCGTGGGAGTAGGAAAGCGATTAATGAGATAGGCAACAATGGAGAATGCATAGGACCACCAACACAATGGCATAGAAGCATGAAAGAGAAGAGACAAACCGGTTTTAACAATATAACAATGACATCGTTTAGAATACCCATTGTATTCAGGTGTGTGTAGTGGGTGGGGGGGGAGGGAAGTGAGGTGAGAGAAGCCTTTTGTATCTAAAAAGGAGGAAAGAGCTTGGTATTCCCCAGTTGTCAAACTAAAGTGTGATAATTTTCGGTTAAAGAAGCTTTCTATGAGTGATTTAAAACGGACAAAGACATCAGAAACATGCGATTTGCATAGTATTTTAGCATAGAACTAGATATACGTTTTTAAGTGATCGACAAATATAGCGTAGTATTTAATATAATCAACAGAAACAATGTGAGAAGGCCAAACATTAGAGAAAATAATTTCAAGAGGGGATGAAAAGACAGAAAAGATAATGAAAATGGTCATTTAGGAATTTTTATTCCATTGACAAGAGTTACAATTGAAATTAAAATTTAAAGGACTGGATATTTCTAAGTGAAAATTGGAAACAATGTGACTAAAAATTAAAGACAACGAATGACCTAAATGATGATGCCACTCGAAGAGAGTGGTATTGACATTTAAAAATGCAACGGGTGGAGAGGATTTGATAGAGGGGGCCATCCTTAGTTCGACCCTGCAAAATGTTTGTGTTTGGAGTGTCGCCAGTGACATGATTAGCTTGTGGGTTCCATGGAGTTGGAGGATGATTCTGCCACTAAGAAGGTTGTCGCAGGGCTAGAGGTGTTTGTAGGTTTGGCTGCATTTCAGCTGAACATAGGACATGGCGAAACAATCTTACCTTAAATATGACACCACTGGCAACGACACGGTAGGGTCGAGACGGGGTTCGACCACATAAGAACGCAACAGGGGAGGCACCCGAGACGAGAGCACCAGCGGGTGAGAAGTTGGGCGTCCATTGTGGTGGGAGAGGAGTGGTGCCAAAGCAACTCAAATTGTGTTGAGAATTGGCCACATTAGTAGAGCCAGGAAGAGGAAAGGAGATGGATTGTTGGAGACGTAGCGAGAGTGCCTTATTGAGAAGTTTTTCATGTAGTTTATCAAACGAAACTGTTGTGTTACGACCATTGAGAACGTCTAGAATTGATTTGTAGTCATCATCAAGACCATCAAGAATTTTTACAATGAGATTTTCAAAATCCATGGGCTTACTGAGGGCCGCCAGTTCATCAGGATGGGTCTTGATAAATTGTATAAGGTCAGAGATGGACTAGGAGCCCTTGGAGGTGTATTTGATTTATTCCTTAATTTGTTTGATGTGATCGTTAGAAGATTGGGCATAAATATTAGCAAGAATAGTCTAGGCTTTTGAAGTCTGTGGTTGGGTGATAAGGAGGATGAGAGATGTTGTGAGGGAGCCAACAAGGGCACCAAAAATCAATTTTTCTTACAAATTTCTGTATGGTATGCCAAATTTAGAGAGACGGCATTGTTTGCAGCAGTGATAGTGGGAGGAGCGAGGTGAGTGCCATTAATGAATTTGAGGAGATCGTGACCAATTAGAAGGGCTTTCATATGAAGTTTCTAAGAGAGAATTTTTTTTTTCCCAAGAGAGATAGAGTTTGACATAATTATTAATGTTGATAATAGTAAAATGACTTTGTTTGGTTCTTGGGTATTTGGAATGAAGTTGATTCTTGTCATTAGCCACGGTTGGAGTTGCTGGACAAGGCAATTAGGGCATGAGGCTGAGGTGCGGTGGCTATGGATTGGCGGATATAGTTTGGGTGGAGGGAGGAAAAAAAAACCTTTTTTCCCAGGTTACAACTATGAATGAGAGAAAAATATGGTATGGCCATTCCTCTTGATTGTTGAGAATATATAGATTACAAATTCTATTCTAGGTGATTCAAAGTTTAAATTGGGCAAATCTTAATCTAAGGAACTAACTAGATAATCTGAGGAAGGTAAATACTAAACTGAAATTTAAAGATACAAAATTAAAATTAAAATTAAAATTAAAATAATTTAAAAAATATTAATTTTTTATATCATTTTATAGTTTTTTATATCTTAGAGGGAAAAGTGAGAGAAACAATATACTTGAGGAGGAAATGAAAAAAAAAAATCTAAATTAATATTATCACTTTGCTATAATTTTATAGTATATTTACTTATTCGTTGATAAATTAGAAAGGAAAGTGAAGGAATTGAAATTGAAGAATTCTTTTATTATTTTTGCTAATACCCTTGGGAACTGGAACGAAAGGCAATTTAATTCACATTATTTTGTAATGTTGATTACGACAATATCTGTTTTTTTTTCTAAATTAAAGTCCGTTCTTGAAAATTATAATTTTACCCTGCAATATCTAACTTTGAAAAGAAAAGTTTTAATTAATGAAAATGCTCTCTTCCTTGACAAGTATATTGAAACAAAATTAGTTCCAAATAGCTTTTAGTAGAAATTTAATGTGTTGTCTTAGCATTGGATTGTTTGATAACAACACTATATTGATTTACGAACTGTTTTTGAATAATTTTTGTTTCAAAATGAATGAGAGTGAAATTTTTTTTGATCAATTAAATTTTTTTTCTCTGAACTTAAATTTTATATGGATAGAATCGAAATGTTATAGTAAATCTCAATAAGTGAAATATAGTTTCTAAGAATATCGAGTTGAATTTTAAAAAATCAAAAATTGTGTGGATATATTTATATGTCAAAATCAAAATAAGTTGTTAAATTCAAATGGTTCTAAGAATCAAAATAGAACTGCCATTGGAACAATTTTCCTGGATTAAAATGCTAATTCGGGCTATCGTTTATTCAAGTCAAGACTCATGATTACTCGTGCTTTAAATCTTCATAAAACAAGTATCCACTATACATTCCTTGAAGGCCAATTGTTTGGTGAGCTATCAATTTATAGGTGGAATATTCTTATTCTAGTTGGATGTGAAACGACCCATTTTTCCACCTTGCTTTATCATGTGGTGTCTGCACACGAAGCAATCAAGCATAGCATGGGGACATGTTCGCAATCATTTTCATGCATTTCTGTTCACTTTAACTTACTTTTCAATACTTTATTCGCTAAAGAATATATCTAGTTGAACTTTACCACACTTAAGATGATTTATGTGGATTCTTTACGAATTTCTTAATGATGCTTTGCTTAATGAATTAAAAGTAACGAAAATTAAAAGCAACATTTTATTCTTTTTGGGATTAATAGACTTTTCCCAATGTATAAAAGAAACAGAAGTATAGATGGCAAAGTCTCTATTTGGTGAAAAAAAAAAGAGAAGGGAATATGCGGGGGACAAGTTTCTATCGGAAAACGAAAAGGCCGTTCTAGTTCCTTTTAAGGTAAACACGAAAGCTAACCCACCAAGAAAATTTAAATCTACAAGGTTTTGTTTTATTGTTTTTAAATTTAATTTTTTTTTAAACATAGTAAGCTTTCGGGCACAGTCGTGGATTTCAACTGAAATTACCCTCATGCCCATATTAAATAGGCACATGATCAATACATGATTCACATTTCGTCCATTTACTCTCAGCAACTGACATGAGAAGGCAATATTTGGGATATGTTGAGGTGTTTCTTAGCCCATTTGGAATGTCGAGGCAGAATAAGTCTCTCCCTAATTGAAAATAGTCCTCTTTCATATTTTTTTTAAATGATTTAATTCTAGTCAAATTCGCAATCAAGTCTCCTGAGAGAGTTGTTCAATCACTGTCAAATGAAGTCGTGTATACTAATCTTATTTTTCCTTTCTAGTGCACATCCGACTTATCAGAAGATGATATAATTTTGCTTTGACGATGATCTTTACAAAATTATATTTTAGTAGGGTTACTTATGGACAATTTGGCCAATCTAAAACGTCGTCAATCCGTAAATCAGATTGTAGATTGTAGGTGCGGTTTGACTAAACTACAAAACTATACAATCTGTATTAATCAACTCAAACTAGCTAAATCGTACTTATATTTTGCAGTGCAATTTAGGTAATTTTTGAGTTTGAGCAATATCAATATCAAATCAAACATATTACAAAACAATGATACATAATGAGCACTCTTAACACAATCCAAATATTTAAATAAAAAATAATATACTTGAAACTTATAATCAAACAAAAAAATTTAGTCATTTAAAACTGAAATTAAATCCAAATATAAGAATAATTTTAAAATCTAAAATATCTTAAATAAATTAAAATACAACCATAAATCTTAAGTAAGATAGCTTAATAATAATAATATATGCCACAATAATAACAAAAACTTCAAACTTCAACTTTAGAAATTGTGAAAATAAACTTATATTATTCTTATATAAAAAATACACATCATAAATATATATTACAATAAAACTACAAAATAAGTGTACATTATAATATATATATAGAACTATTTATAAAGCTAATTTATCTATGCAGTCTAGTTTCAAACTTAGTATATTTTTTCAAACCGTTAACCAAATCAAATTGTTCGGTTTGCTATTGTTTCAATCTGTCACCGATTATAAATGTGCTACAATTGTTTGAATTAATCTGAATTGACCGATTTTTACGGTTTGACAGTTATTTTGAACCCCTTACACTTTTAGGAATGTTGCATTAGTTTAGGTTCCATGTAAAGCCAATGAAGATAATATTGTATATGGTTGACCTTTTTTTCAAATGCTATCATTGAAATTTCATTCTTTTACGAGGATTCACTTGGAGTCAATTTTGATCTAGTAGCATGTAATAATGGGCTCATAGTAGAATTCTTAGCATTTATCGGATTTATTCCTACAGTCAATATGTTTATTTATCGGATTTATTCCAACGGTCAATATGTTTTTAATCCCTCTGTGCAACTTTAAACAAGTTGTTCGCATCTGCAGATGATTTTTGACCAATCTCATTGTTGAACCTAATCCAAACAAATGTAATATGTAGTTTCCGAATTGGTGAAATACATTGGATACAGTGAAATAAAAGGAAGCTCACTACTAACATATATAAGCAGATAAGATGTATCGAACGGGATCTTGAACCGGCTTACAAGAAAGCACAAAATGCCTATAAATGTTCGAGTTATTCTTGAAATGTATATTAGATAAATGACACTGATAATCTTGATCATAGCACTTGATCTAGAATTGTCTATCTAATTGTATACTTTACATAAAGTAGTGTTCTTGGACATCTGAAGATAATGCTACATTACAATTGATATATATAGCAATGTCGTAGAGATGGGATGTGTCAAGTAGAGAGTCTAATTTGGTTACACGGGTTCACTTAAACCTGAGCTCAGAAAATCACCTAAAGTTGCTTTGAGTAATTTCAAAGTGCGAACGTTTGTGTGTCTATCTAAAGACACTAATGGGTGCAAAACTGATTACGTGTACAAGATTTGAAAGATGGGCACAGATGATGTTGCAACATATTACACGTACTATGAATCATTTCCAATATAATCTTTAATCACTAAAGCGATTGCCACAAACAATGCAAAGGTCGATATATAAATTATCATACTATATACATATCTTATATTTTTAGAGGAGAATTATTATACTATATTTTGATCACGTTGCTGTTGTAGGGAATTGCATGTTATTTACGATGCGTTTAAATAATTTTGGGTGGGAGTATCATTTGAATCAAATAAAGCATGACAAGCAGCGATCGTATTATACTTGGTTGGCCTAAGAGCCCTACGATGGATTTGATGAAACAATTTCACATGTTCTCTACTTGAGATAGAAATATGGAATCAGGATAATGAATTTTTGAAACTCCGAAATCCATCATGATCGATCATCGTAAAATTAAAAAAATAAAAATAAAAAACACAATAATTTACTAACGCAGCAGATTAGATGGTAAGAATTAAGCCATCACCATGGCTAAAATTCCCAAGGGAGACGGGATGAAACATTTTTTTACTGTAAAACCAAAGAAAATATTCTCTCAACTCAAAATTAGAATTGAAAATTTTGGAGCTAATTTAAAATATATTCAAATTAATTTCTCTTAATATAGTTTTGATCAAGCTTATCAGTACAAAGTAAGAATTCCTAGTTTTGGTGGATTTCTTGATCTGGAAGAATTTTTGGATTGGATTGATAAAGTAGATGAGTATTTTGACTATATGGATGTGGAGCCTAAACAAGCTTTTCTAGTTGAGAGAAACTTTAAGGGCTATGTAGTTTATTGGTGAGTAAGATCTCGGGCTATGTAGTTAGTTTATTGGTGAGTAAGATTTCAAAATCAAAGCGTCTCTTATGGTAAACTGAAAATTAGGACATAGAAAAAAATGAAAAGTAAACTACAGGAGAAATTTCAACCATTAAGTTCTGATTTTAGGAGGGATCATGAAGATTTTCAGTCCAATTGCTTTGACTTTGATATCAGAGACATGTTTACTTATATTTAGTTGGTTGTGATAATGAGATGAAAGATTCATTTGTTTTAGTAAATGAGAAGTTGCTACAAAAGTCACCCGGAAGTAATAATCTCTCTTCAGAAGAACTAGTGGCAACTTTGAATTTGGAATCTGTTAGGTTGAGGGTGTATGATGTTTAGAATTTTTTAAAGTTATGAAAGCTAAAACTAGATACTATAGTATGGGGTTACCAACAGTGTATGGTGAGAAGAGCTTGGAAAGAGAATCACCGGTTTGTTTGGCCCTTGAATTGCATTTTCAATGGTTGAGAAGAAGTAAAGATGTTTATTAATATTTCACTTATACTATCCGAAGCAGTACTGGTGACTAAAGGAATTTTCTACGGAATTTTTTCATGTCAAACTAAAGAGGTATTTTATTTGAGTTTATAACGAAGTTTAGAGAGAGTACACTATTAATATTCTGATTGGATTCAACACTTCTTCAACAGTCAATATAATAGTTGTAATTAAAATATCCATCCTTTTGTTGATTTGCTGATTTATGTTTCTCCAAAAAAGAGAGCAAGTTATTGTATCCAATCCAAGCTTTGACAATCCAAGTTACGCCTGCTGATTTTCGAGGACGAATTTTTCAAAAAGAACAGGTGAACTGACGCAGGTGCTTTACTGTTGATGTCGTTTCTTTATTGTCGATGTTATTTTCTTTTAGCTCTTGTGCTGTCATTTTATACTGTCTTTACTTTCTTTGTTAGAACTCTTGTGCGCTGAGTTTTGAAAAAACATTGTCCATCGTCTTTGACATATGTATCAAGAGAGAGGGAGAAAGGGATGCAGATTTTCAGATTGTAATTTTGATTTGAGAGAATATTATCTCTTGTTTTACAGTAAAATAGGGGTTCACCCCATCTCCCTTCGAAGTTCTTTCAGCCACGATGATGGCTTAATTCTCACCCTCTAATCTATTGCATCAAATCAGAACAATTAGACCGAAAATCTTCATGATCCCTTCTAAAACCAGAACTTAACAGTAGAAATCTCTCTTGTAGTTTGCTTTTCATTTTCTTCGAAATTCTAATTTTCAGTTTACCATAAGAGACTCTTAGATTTTGAACTCTTTCCCACCGATAATTCACATAGCCCTTAAATTTTCTTTCAACTAGGAAAGCTTATTTGGAAGACTCTATATCCACATAGTCAAAATACTTTTGCACTTTATATCAATCCAATCCAAAGATTCCTCCGGTTTAAAAAATCCAGCAAAACTAGGTTTTCTTACTTTGTAATATATAATAATCTTAATGAAAACTATGTTAAGAGGAATTATATTGAATATAGCTTAAATTAGCTCCAAAATTGACTTGATTTGATCGTGAAGCTTTACATATCTCCTAGTGCGCTCTTCTGGTTGCCGTAGGGATGGATTGGGCACTCCAATCATGAAATCCATGACGTTCACCGCCGTAGGATCATCGAACATTGGTTTAGGAGGTACAACTCTAGCCATCACTTGCCTCAGAGGTTTGGGTGGGGCCATTCCTCTAGCAGCATCGATGGAAGCTCAATTCGGAACGTCAAACCTGGCTTCCCATCGGACCCGATAGTCCTCCCGATCTACGTTAGTGAGCAACCCACGATCTTCGTCGATGGGTCTCCTTCTTCTGTCGCTGGCGGTGACCATGGAGCGGAACTTGGCTTTGTTACCACTTGACGCAATGGATTAGAGGGTGAGAATTAAACTATCACCATGGCTGAAAGAACTCCAAGCTAGATGGTGTGAACCCCTCTTTTACTGTAAAATCAAAGATAATATTCTCTAAAATAAAAATTACAATCTGAAAATCTACCTCCCTTCATCCCTCTCTCTCTCTCTCTCTCTCTCTCTCGATACATATGCCAAAGACTGGTCAATGTTTCCCAAAACGCAGTGTACAAGAGTTGTGGCAAAGAAAATAAAAGACAGTATAAAACGACAATACAAGAGCTAAAAGAAAAAAACATTGACAATAAGCAACGATATCAGCAGTAAAGCCCCTGCATCATTTACTAAAAATAGAAAAATTAATTTTTAGGAAATAGCATGCATGGTTAAGTAATAAATATATATATCTAGAAATTCGACTCGTAGATGACAAAACAAATATATCAGGAGATCAGACTACAGTTAGGAGATCATCTTGAGTAGCGTTTTAGGTTCCAAGTGCAAATGTGTAGTTATTGAAAATTATCAAGCGAAATATGAAATTATGAAAGGTATTATTAATATATGTTACAATTGATATGTAATAGCTAGTCATTATGTTATTAATAACAATATATAAACTTCAATTACAGAGGCTAGGGAGGCGGTTGGCTGGACTGTGTCACATACGCAGGCCGAGGCTATCTAATTGTGGCTGATTTTCCCCATCAAGACTTCAAACCCTCACTACAAATTTTTTATAAAATAAAATTAGTACTCACACGTATATGCTGTCATGCAACTAATTACATATGGTAGAATTCACAGAACAGTTAATTTATATAGTTTTAGAAAATTAATGAGCGAATTATAAAGCGTGAGAAATCAAGGGAGAGAGAATCTTCACAATAATTCTAATTTGTTCTTATTACAATTAATGATTTTTCTCTTTTGATATTGATTGATTGCTTATTATATCTAGAAGAACCTACGTCTTCCAACGTGAAAAATCGTAAAGATCACAAAAACCAGCTTCTCCTGTTGCACGGTTATGATTTTCCCAACGTGACCTTAGAATATTGAACTTGATCATATTTTGTCGGATGCATGCGTTGGGGTGTATGGCCAAATGGTCATGCGAGTGTCATCATGAGACATGGATCACAATAGCATTTCCACGCAGGTATACGTGGTATGTATAGGCACGCAGGTGTCCTTAGACGCAGACATCCGTCACCAAAATCAGATCCGACTCTTTTTCAAAAATACTTTCGCAGAAAGTGGTTTTAAAAGAAACTTTCATAATTTTTGTGGAGTTAACTGTTTAAGTGAAATATTAATAGTGAAGAATAATATATTATTGATGGTATGTTAATAGTTTGCGCTAGATTATTATGGATAATATTTTTTTCCTCTTTTCTCATCTCTTTTTTCTATTTTTACCTTTTCTTCCTCATTATTATCACCCATATTTCAGCCAAAAATATGGAAACAACGACGGTAAGAAGTCAATTTTTTTTCAATTAACAGTCAAGAACGTAGTTCTCTTTATTAGTACATTTTCTTTTTTGATTCTTTTCCTATTTCAAAGTTCAAGCTTCCAATAAAGAAGTAGAAATTATATTTCTAAAACATTTTTCTTTGTCAATATAAGGTTGATTAGTATATTAGAAGTTATTTTTCAGGAGAACTAAAAATTATAGTGGAAAATAGAAAGTTTTTGGTCATTTTTTAAGTATGAAAAGTTATAAACTAGAAAATGGATTGTAAAACAACGACATCTGACGTGAAAAAAAATCTAGATCGAAATAGATAAGTCTGTCTAGTTTCTAGACAACTTGTCTAAAACTCGACAAAACCCAAATTAAGATAGACATGTCTATCTAGTTTCTAGACAGTTTATTTAGGACTCGACGAATTATTTATTATTAACTATACTTGACAGTATTGTTGTCTTATCTCAATAATTATATATATAAAGCTCTCGATACTACTTAGAAAGTTTTAGACACATCTATCAAGCCAAAGACTAATGATTATCATCTAAGTACTAGACATTTCTTGACTATGCTAGATATATTATCTAACAATCTTGATAGTGGAATCGAGTGATTAAACATTGTGTCTAGAAATTGTGTCTAGAAAAGTTGATACTTTTATCTAGACACTAGACACTATTATCTAGAAACTAAAGAAATATGTCTAGACACTGGAAATACATGTTTATCTGTTTGAAACATATGTTTGGCTATTAGAAATATAGGTTTAGCTACTATCACGTAAGAAACCCAATAGAATTTAGTATTTTATGCTTGCTGATATATATATATTTATATATATATATATATATATATAAGTTTTTTGAACTTTAGTTGTTATTTATTATTCAGATTTGTTATCAATACTCATAATAATATTATATAATAGCGTTCGGAAAAGAACGAAAGTTCTTAAAATTGGAATGGAATGTGAACGATCAAGATATATTATGGCTAAACATAACATAACTTTCAACCAGCTAATATATGAGAATTATGAAAGTATAGAAGTCGACAAAAATGTCTTTGACATAGATATTATTCCAATAGTTGTAAAAAGGATAAAGATATGATGGCTTTCATTTGTTAGTAGAAGAAAAATAATATCCCACTATATATGATATTAGTAAGAAAGTCATGACATATAGCTCGTAATAAAGTATTTGTTTGGGGATTGATGATAGAGGAAATCTAAGAGAAGAAAATGATGATATACGAGGCTCTACCAAAATCGAAAAGACAATGCTCAAATTGTCGAATTTACAGATATAACAAAACTTCATGTAAAAATTCTATGATGTACTCAACAAATGGTCTTAGTATGTCCTAAGTATTATCATTGTCTTTTTTGTCTTAATAATTATGATTTACTATGGTTTATTTGAAATTGTATTTAATTTTGTTTATGTCAAATTTATTGTCATTATAGTTAGTATCTAGTCGATAGATAATTTTTTCTGAAAAGATCTATAATATTGTCAAGAAAATAGATAAATTGTCTAAAAAGCTAGATAAAAGTATATCAGATAGATAGTTTGTCTGGAAAGCTCGATAACAATATCTCATAGATAGATAACGTGTATGAAAAGCTAGACAATAGTATCTATGCGTTAGACAACTTGTCGGGAAAGCTAGACAAAAGTATCTATGAGATAAACAACAAGTATGAAGAGCTAGACAACTCGTGTCTAATAGCTAGACTTATTGTTTAGAAAGAACAAAGTTGTGACTAAGTTTCTAGTCGTAATCCGTAGCAAAAAAAAGTTTCTAATTGTAATGGTGACATATTCTCATTATAGTCATAATGATAATTTGAAACTCACTCATTCTATAATTAAATATACTTATTACTCGTTACACATAGTTATTGAGTTTATAATTTGGAAAAATAAAGTTAGGACTCAATTTCTAATAATAATAGTGATATATTTTCATTATAGTAGTGATGATAATTCAAAACATACTAATTTCATAATTTAATATAATATACTTATTATATATTACACCAAGTTATTGAGTTTGTAATTATAAAGAATAAAGTTATGACTAAGTTTCTAATAGTAATGAGTAAGTTTACAAAACTCACTAATTTTGTAATTATATTTTATTTAATTAGGTTTATATCAAATTTATTTCATTATAATTAGTATATAGTCGATAGATAATTTATCTAGAAAGATCAATAATATCATCTAGTAGCTAAACAATGTGTCTAGAAAACGAGACAATGTTGTCTAACTGATTGACAACTTGTCTAGAATGCTAGATAAAAGTGTCTATCAGATAGACAATGTATCTGAAGAGATAGATAACTCTTGTCTAGTAGCTAGACTACTTGTTTGAAAAGCTCGAAATTGTGACTAAGCTTCCAATAGTAATGGTAATATAATCTCATTATAGTAGTGAAGATAATTCAAAATTGACTGATTTTATAATTTAATATACTTATTACTCATTATACATAGTTATTGAGTTCGTAATTTCAAAGAACAAAGTTGTTACTAAGTTTCTAATAGTAATGGTGGCATATTTCCATCATAGTAGTAATGATAATTCAAAACTCACTAATTTTGTAATTTAATATAATATACTTATTATACATTATACCTAATTATTGACTTTGTAATTATAAGAACAAAGTTGTAACTAAATTCTAGAAGTAATGATGATATCTACTTTCATTATATAATGACTAAATTTCTAATAGTAATGAATAAAATAGTGAGTAAGTTTACAAAAGTCACTAATTTTGTAATTAGATTGTATTTAATTTAGTTTATGCCAAATTTTATTTCGTTATAGTTAGAGTCTAATTGATAGACAGCTTGTCTAGAAAGAAAGACAATAGTTTCTACAAAAATGATAACTTGTCTAAGAAACTAGACAATTTATGTCTAATAGCTAGACTCCTTGTTTAGAAAGAAGAAAGACGTGAATAAGTTTCCAATAATAATGTTGACATATTTTTTTTTTGTAGTAGTGATAATTCAAAACTCATTAAGTTTATACTTTTTATTCATTATACTTAGGTATTTAGTTCGTAATTAGAAATAACAAAGTTATGGCTAAGTTTCCAATAGTAATAATGATATATTTTCATTATAATAGTGATTAAGTTTCCAATAATACTGAACAAAATAGTGTCTAAATTTACAAAACTCACTAATTTTATAATTATGTTGTATTTAATTTGGTTTATGTCAAATTTTAACTTATTATACTTAGTGTCTTGCAAATAGACAACTTGTTTAGAAATCTAGATAATAGTGTTTACAAGATAGATAAACGTATCTACAAGATAGACGACTTATGTGGGAAGCTAAACAATAGTATTTATTAAATAAACAACTTATCTGAAAAGTTAGAAAATCATGTCTACCAGATAAATAACTTGTCTAGATGCTAGATAATAGTGTGTAGGATATAGATAACTTGTCTGAGAATTTTGGTTGCTAGATAATAGTGTGTAGAATATAGATAACTTATCTGAGAAGTTAGACAATAGTGTTTACTAGATAGACAACTTATCTAGGATTGTAGATAACTCATATCTAATAGTCAGACTAAGTTAGACATTATGTCTAGCATGGTCGAGCAAAACATACAAGGATTGTCCTTGCTAGACAATGTGTCTAGTCTAGTAGTATAAGAAAATCTTAACAACGCTAGATTATCAATCTAATTTTCTAAAAATTTTGAAATAGTTTCCTCTATTTTTATGACTTCCCTATTTAACAGCTAATATGCATAATTTGACCTTACCATATGGTGCTAGACTAAGCTCGACACTTTGTCTAGCATCGTCGAGCTAAATAGATAGGGAACAATAATACTAGATAGTATGTCCAGAAAAGTCTTGGAAAAGATCAACTGTACTAGACACCTTGTGAATCTAATTTTAAAAAAAATCAAAATAGTTTTCTTTGTTTTTATAACTTCCCTCCAAAACTATTTAACAACCAATATGCATACACCAACTATATCAAGACATTATTCAGAAAAGAAAAATTACTCAATTAAATATAATCTTCATATAATGCTGCATTAAGCTAGACATGATGTTTAGCATGGTCAATCTAAGCAGAAAATGTTCGGCCATACTAGAGAATATGTCTATTATAGACAATGTGTCTAGTATAGTTGAGATAATGCCTAGTGACTGAACGACTATAATTGGCCTATGGATCGACAGTTGTGTCTAGCATTATCAATGTAGTATTGAGAGCTTAGATGTACTATTGTTGAGATAAGACTCGACAATACTGTGAAACATACTCAATAATGTACAATTTGTCGAGTTCTAGATAAGCTGTCTAGAAAATTAGACACCTCTATCTATCCTATTTTGAGTTTCTTCTCCGTAATGAATCTCTCCATTTTACAACCTATTTTATAGTTTCCAGCTTTTCAAGTTCAAAAATAACCAAAAACTTTCTATCTTTCACTATAGTTTCAAGTCATTCTAGAAAACAACTTATACTTGATAATATTTAATTTGTCGAGTTCTAGATAAGCTGTCTAGAAAACTAGACAATCTTGTCTATCCCAATTTGAGTTTCTTCTTCGTAGCAGATCTCATCGTTTTACAATCCATTTTCTAGTTTACAGCTTTTCAAGCTCAGAAAATGACAAAAAACTTTCTATTTTTCACTATAGTTTCAAGTCATACTAGAAAACAACTTGTACTCGATAATGTACAATTTGTCAAGTTCTAGATAAGATGTCTAGAAAACTAGATATCCTTATTTATCCCAATCTAGATTTCTTCTCCGTAGCGGATCTCATTGTTTTACAATCTATTTTCTAGTTTATAGCTTTTCAAGCTCAAAAAATGACCAAAAATTTTCTATTTTTCACTGTAGTTTTAGCATGAGGTGGGAATAACTAGTTCCATTAAGAGTATGGGTAGGTGAAGATGAGAGTTGGAATGAGAGATGAAAGACAGATCGCAATGAAGAAGAAAGAGTTGTGTTTTTTTTTCCTTTTCTTTTTGTTTCAATTTTAAACAGGGTCATATATATATATCATTATACAAGACCTTTATTTAAAAAGGGTGATTTTAGCTAAAAAGTATGAAGAAATATGTAGTTCCTAAAATCAACTATCAAAAAGGAGCATTTGACCCAATTTCCCTAATCGGATATGTTCATGGTAGACATAATTCATGAAGCTTTTCACTAGTTATAATTCTTTTTCTTTCTTTTTCCATTTCTTTTTTTCTTTTGAATTGAGTACTATATTATAATGATTAAGTTTGAGCGATAATAAATCCATTTTAGATTATTTACTTTATTCAAATAAAGTTTGTAGTTTTATAATTAAAAAAAAAAAAGAAAAAGAAAAGTGGAAATCTATCTCCCATTTTTCAATTATTTGTGCCATTTTTATGTAAATTCCCCCATCTTTCATATGATTTGAACTTAGAGCCTCTATTTTGTAGCTCTTTATCTCAGGCCTAAGCCATTATTCTTAGCGAGCTTTCGGATTTCTAATTTCACTTAAAATAATTGTGAAAATTAGGCATTGTACGACATATTCAGAAAATAAATTATGTTGTTTCTGAATTTTTAGATCATTACTTTTTATTAGAAAAATATAATTTTTTAAAAAATATTTAGAAAAAGTAATTTTTAAAATAATAACTAACAACCAGTAATCAGTTTTCAAGTACTAATTACCAGTAATCAAATATATTTATAACTGGTCACTAGTAATCGTTAATCAGTTTTCAAAAACTGATAGTTAGTGAACATTTAAAAATTATATTTTAATAAAATATTTTTAAAAAGTCATATTTTTATAATAAAAATATTACGCGAATTGAAAAAAAAAATTTGATCTCCATATTTTTGTAATTATTTTTGGTTTTTATAGATAAAAGTATTAGAAAAGAAAAACTAGTAGACATTTTTTGTAAGAAAAGAAAAAAATAGAGAAGTAAGTAATTTGTAACAAAAAATCCCCAAAGTGGGGTCAGTAATTTGCGATAAAAAATCTCCAATGCTTTCGGTCTTTGGCATTTAGGTTCTCTAAGTTTTAATCTTGGCAATTTAATGCTCGAACCTTCTTAAATTATTTTATAATTTTTAATCTTGGCACATTATTATTTTTTATATTTTTTAATTTTTTTTATTTCTTTTACATTTTTTTGGGGGAGGGTGGACATTTGAACTCAAGACCCTCGGGAAGAGGTATGGTTATCATTAGGCTGAACCTATGACCACAATCAATTTTCGCTGTTAAACTATTAAAAACTTATGTGAAAAGCACGTGCAACCAGTTGCCAAGGGGGAATTAGGTTAAATATGCTCCGTAATACCCTTATTTTGGCCCATATGCACAATTTAAAAAATATTTGAAAAATATGCTTACGGACGAAAATACCCTTACTAATACCTAAGAGAAAATATGCCTCTTCGCCCCTTAAACTCCTCATTTCTCTTTCTCTCTCTCCAACTCTCTCTTTCGTCTCCTTCTCTGAAGAGCCAAGAATCATCGCGTCGTTAACCGAGGAAGACGAAATCTCGTCGTGCTAAAAATCGTAAATCTGTCTCAGTGTTTAGGATTACGTTGAGAAAAATGAGTCCCCAAAAGAAGGTAAGCAAAATCTAATTTGAGGGTTTTTTTTTTTAATTTAGGGCATTTGTAGTAGAAGACGATTTAGAAATTTTTCACTTCATTCCGACATTTTTTCGATGCATTTTCGATTACCTGGTCTAAATTTTCGATCATATTTCGATGAGTATGGCTGAAAATAATACCGGAAAATCACGCGAAATTCGACGTATTTTCGATGGTATTTCGACGTAGTTTCGATGGTATTTCGACTCGGTTTTGATTTATAGAGTCGAAATTTCGATCCCTTTTCGATGATATTTAAAAGCGATATTAGGTTAAATATGCTCCGTATTCTCTATTTTATTAAATAGGTAAAATAAACTTTCGATGTTATTTCGACTGTGTTTCGATTTTATTTCGATGAGGTTTGGATGAATAGTGCTGCAATTTCGATACATTTTCCATGACATTTAAATCTAATTTGTCTTTTAAAATAGAAAATAAGGCTGCTCTAAATTTTCGATGACAGTTCGATGATATTCGATGGTATTTCGACTGTGTTTCGATTTACAGTCGAAATTTCGATACCTTTTCGATGGTATTTCGACTGTGTTTCGATTTTATTTCGATGAATAGTGCTGAAATTTCGATA
>JXTB01000004.1:371073-395155 GCA_002914805.1 Parasponia andersonii
GAATTATTGGCTAGATCCAGTTTTGGATTTTTTTTTTAAATACCATTTTGGTTTTCTTTGATATGTCCCCTCTGTTGTTTCTTCTTTTTTTTTTTCATTTTTTGATTGCAGGTGAAGACACTATATTATTATTCCCTAGTTAGTCAAAAGTTTAATTAGGTTATAACATTGGATATTGTTTGACCGATGTAATTATTTTACTACCATGGCTAGAAAATTAATGTTGCATGTATTTGAATGGTATAGAGAAATCTGGAAATACATAAAATCAAATGTCTCCAATTACATTTGGGACTTTCTTATTCCTAGGTGTTTGTATTATTATAGTAATAGCATATATATGCATTTTGAATAAATTATTTGTTTTTTATTGTCTTATATATTTGTATTCAAATCTTTAAATAAAGACTTGAATATAGTGGATCTATAAGACAAAGATTACTACTTCGTAAGGACTGGTCACCCGTCTGGTAACTAGTATTTTAGCTGGTATGGTCACTAGTAACTATTTTGTTAACTAGTTAGAATTTGGTTACTAGTAACAAATTGATAACTTATCTAGTAACTAGTGTTACAAGTAGTCCAATAACTAGTTTTTTTTTTGTTAAATAGTTAGAATTTTAGTTATTAGTTGCCATTAATTAAGTTGATAACTAATCATCACAACAATGAAAACTAGTTACCAAAGAAACTATAAGCTTACTACTTGTAACCATAGTAATTAGAATAGTCAATATATGATTTAGATATTATTAACCAGAGTATCCAGTAACCAATAACTAGATTTCAGAGTATCCAGTAACCAATAACTAGATTTCAGAGTAACCAACAACCAATAATCATTGTGGTTACTAATTACTAGTTACTAGTTACTAACCAGTAACTCGATTCTAGAGGAATTGTTTACCAACAACTAATCTTGTAACTGATAACTAGTAACCAAATTGATTACAAGTTCAGTTTTGTGACCAATAACTTGAAAACAAAGACCAGATCAATGAAGTGCTTAGATTTGATTATAACAATGAGGAACCAAGTTTATTTATTTTAGCTATTTTACCCTAACTTGAAAGCAACTTTACTATAATTCTAAATTTTTTAAAATGATGTGACAAATAACCAAAAATCAGACCGGTAACTAGTTAATAAGAGGCTTTGTGTTAGAGAAATTAGGTTAAATATGCATCATAAGAGGCATATTTTAGCACATTTGCTTCCCTCAATAAAACTCTGAAAAATATGCATATACCCACTTGAAATGTCATTTTTGCCCTTAATAATTAGTTTACAATGTATATGTTGCTCTTCTCCTTTTTAACCTAGTTGTAGCTCCTTATTCCTCCCTCTATATTCTCACAATCTTTTATGTAATCTCATGCTTGAAGTTATCACACTGTCTAAGGAGCTGAAATTCTAAGAACAGAAAAGAAGAAAAGGATAAAAGTTGAAAAAACAGAAAAAAAGACTTGACGGTAAGACGGAGGACGGAAATCTGCGAAATGGGTATGTAATTTATATATTCAAATATTATGGGTACTATTTGAAATAGTTTTTAACTGAGTTTCGATATGTTACGAGCATAATTTATGCATTAAAAGTTGTTTTCTAGGTCTGGGATTATCTGCAAAAGTCTGGATTTCTCAAAAATAAGACTGCCTCACGATAAGCATCGAATTTTCGATGTAATTTCGACCATATTTCGATGAAATCTGAGATGTAAGAATTTCGTCGACTATATTTCGATTATAATTGGATGGTAATCGAATTTTCGACCTATTTTCGATGACTATTTCGATTATTTTTTTCAACCAATTTCGATATATTTCAATTATAATTTCGACCAAATTTTGATGAAATCTGAGATGTAAGAATTTCGTCGACTATATTTCAACTATAATTTGATGGTAGTCGAATTTTCGACATATTTTCGATGACTATTTTCGATTATTTTTTCGATCAATTTCGATGTATTTCGATTATAATTTCAACCAAATTTCAATGAAGTCTGAGTTGTAAGAATTTCATCGACTATATTTCGACTATAATTCGATGGTAGTCGAATTTTCGACCTATTTTCGATGACTATTTTCGATTATTTTTTTCGATGACTATTTCAATTATTTTTTCGATCAATTTTGATGTATTTCGATTATAGTTTCGACCAAATTTCGATGAAGTTTGAAATGTAAGAATTTCGTCGACTATATTTCGACTATAATTCGATGGTAGTTGAATTTTCGACAACGTTGGACAGTGGAATGTCGGCTAACAGACATTCCAAGTGCTTTACAACAAAAACGCTGTAATCTCCACTGCAAAGGCAAATAATTCTAGTTAGTGTCAAAATAACCAATTGAAGAAATGTTTGTTAATATCCTTATATTGTATTAAATTACTTCTTCGTTGTTTGTGGCACTACATTAGGAGGTAACCTTCTAATATCAAAATCATGAGGTTTCGTCATTGTAGTCAAATCAAGATCATCGCGATCAGCGACTCCTTCTACATTCAGTAGAAAGTATGGCAACATCTTTATCATTGGACTCATGGCTTCCTCGACACGTGCATCATCATATAATGCTTGGTCAGAGTCATATACCGTGAGTATATGTGCAGAAAGATCTATCTGCACAAGAACCCAATGATTTGGACCAATGTTCAAGAGATAGTAAACTTCGTCAATCTTCTCTCAACCACGTTGAAAATTATCTGTATCTCTTTTAGCATAGTCAGTAAGCTGGTCATCCCACAAAACTTTGCTTTATTGGAGGTTTTTCGAAATGCATCCCACCAACCATTCATGCATGCAATGTAGACTGTGTCCGCAAGGGCGACCTTCTTTCTATAAGTCTTTGGGAAAAGCCAAAGGCGTTCTCGTATCAACCGAAAAGCCACGTCAATATGCTGCAAATGGAGAGAATACAATAACTTTTAAGTGAATATAAAAAAAAATTTCAAAATGAAGAAAGAAAAATTTAATTATAAATCCAATTACCTCATCTGAAAGTCATTTCCAAGGAGTCTGCAGGTGAAAGAAGAATCCAGTAATAGCAGCACCAGCGGGAAGCTAGATTGGTTTCCGGTTATCAATAAGTCCTGTAAACCATCTCCTAAATGTATCAAGCTGTTTATTTTCAATTTTCCGGAATGAGTTTGGTTTGCATGGATCATTACCTTGAACTTCTTGTTTGACGGATCGGTGTAGTCAATGAGTCTCTTAGATCGTTGGCTGACCCGTTTCTTCCTCCCAAACTTAACTGTAGCCATCTCAGCTAGTTGTAACTCTTTCATTCCCGGAGTTTGCTACTTTTCATGTGCTCTTTAGTGGGAGTCCATATGACAACATCTTCACCTGGCTGATACCCTTCAAGAAGGACATCCGACTGGATGGCCTCAGATTCAGAACTAGTTGGCTGCCGATGTGCTTTGATTTCCTCCATCATCTTCAACAATCTATCAAGTTTATCGTTGACAATCACCTGGTTCGCCTTCAGTTCAGTCTGGTTTGTCTTCAACTTAGCGATGTCAGTCTTCAACTCAAGATAGATCTTATGTGAACGAGGCACGTCATCTAATGGTTCCTCCTCTACTTTGTTTGTGGGAGCGTCAAAGATGCCCGCCTCCTCTGTAGCTCGCTTTGCTTCAGCCACCTCCTTGTTCTTGTCCTCATCTTCAACATCAATTCCCTCTTCTTCAACTCTAGTACTGCCGAGGGTATGGTGTGGATCGTGATATATATATTCATAGAATTCTTTCTCAGCCTCCCGTGGATTCAATAACGCTTTTGTGACAAGCTGCAAGATAGTTCAAAATAAAGTTCAATCAACTTATGAATTTATAAAATTAATTATATAGAATAAAATTAATTTTCCAGACTTACTTTCTTAATCTTGGGTACATCAATACAATCCATCACTGATATTATTTTATTGCTTGTCCATGACAACATCCTTGGAAATTTGATGCCAAGATTCTCAGAAAATGCACCAGTAAGCTTGGAGATAGCGTCGTAAGCCCAATACTGTAAAGTAATACTAAACCCATAGGCTGTGTATTTAGCTTCCTTCGCTTTCTTATTCTTTTTCATCTTCTGAAGGTAGTTTTTCCTCTGATGCATTATATCCTTATTTAAACTAGGAAACGTTCTGTCGTAAGATCGCCTTCCCCATGGATAATTAAAGAAATCCTCTTTATTCTTCACAAAAGAGAGCATATCCATCAGAATCTTGGTGCTTGACTCGTGTGCCATCAAGAGCCCATCTAATAAGTAGCACAACCCGAACTTCTATACGTTCTCCTTCTCCTCACAATTTAGAAATGTAGCTTCTAATTCACCGGATCTCACATTAGCTTCATTATTCAGGTATCTCCTTGAGCCTCATGCTACTAGATATAGATTTGTACTTTACAACGTATGGATCTTTGCCAAAGTTTAATGCCGTTATCAATGCAAACTCACTAAACTCGAATCTCAAGTTGCTTTCCCCAATGAAAAACTGCAACTCCGCCGAGTTTTTAGATTTCACCTTCTCAACAGTAGTTAGTGTATAAGTACTCCTGATGCTTGCATTGGAAGAGCAAGAAAAAACTGCTTAAACGGACACTGCTTTGCCCTCACTATCAAATCATACTTCTCAAATCTCTCCTTAATCTTCAACATCACCGTTATTCCTTTTATAGTGACCCTTCCAGGAAAGTATTCCTCAAAAGGTACAATGAGCTTTGAATTTTGGTTCGGCATAAGAGGAACAAAGCAATTTAGACAAAATTTTTACAAATTTAACATATATCAAAAGCATCTAAATTACGTCGAAATATAGTTGAAACGCATCGAAATAGGTCGAAAAGTAATCGAAATTTCGATTATTTTGATTTCGATGACATTTCGATTGTCATCGAAAAATTCTACAGAAACTATCTCAAATGAGAACAAATAGCCAAGAGGTCGAAATTGTCCATCGAAAATCATCGAAAAACAGAGTATGTCGAAATGGAATCGAAAATTAATTGAAAACAGTCGAAAAAATATTTAACTACTAGCTACTAGAAAAGGTCATCGAACTGTCATCGATAAACAGTCAAACTAACATCGAAAATTTAGAGCAGCCTTATTTTCTATTTTAAAATGTCATCGAAAATGTATCGAAATTTCAGCACTATTCATCAAAACCTCATCGAAATAAAATCGAAACACAGTCGAAATAACATCGAAAGTTTATTTTACCTATTTTAAAATATCATCGAAACACTATCAAAATACTATCGAAAACACGTCGAATTTCACGTGATTTTCCGGTACTATTTTCAGCTATACTCATCGAAATATGATCGAAATTTTAACGAAATTAATCGAAAATGCATCGAAAAAATGTTGAAATGAAGTCAAAAATTACGTCATACAAAAATTTCATCCAAAAATTTCTAAATCGTCATCTACTATAAATGCCCTAAATTCAAAAAAAATAAAATCCTCAAATCATATTTTGCTTATCTTCTTTTGGGGACTCATTTTTCTCAACGTAATCCTCAACAGTGAGAGATTTATGATAGACGGCACAATGAGTTTTCGTCTTGATCGATTTACGGCACGACGGGTTCTTGGCTTTTCAGAGAAGGAGACGAAAGAGAGAGTTAGAGAGAGAAAAATGAGGAGTTTCAGACAGAAGTATGACATACACTTCTTTGAAAGTGAGACATATTTTCTTTTAGGTATTAGTAAGGGTATTTTCGTCCGCAAACATATTTTTCAAATATTTTTTAACTTGTTCATATGGGCCAAAATAGGGATATTAGGGAGCATATTTAACCTAATTTCTCTTAAAATAGGTAAAATAAACTTTCGATGTTATTTCGACTGTGTTTCGATTTTATTTCGATGAATAGTGCTGAAATTTCGATACATATTCAATGACATTTTAAAATAGAAAATAAGGCTGTTCTAACTTTTCGATGTTAGTTCGATTGTTTTTCGATGACAGTTCGATGATCTTTTCTAGTAGCTAGTAGTTAAATCTTTTTTCGACTGTTTTCGATTAATTTTCGATTCCATTTCGACGTGCTCTGTTTTTCGATGGACAATTTCGACCTCCTGGCTATTTGTTCTCATTTGAGATAGTTTATGTAGGATTTTTTGATGACAATCGAAATGTCGTCGAAATCAAAATGATCGAAATTTCGATCACTTTTCGACCTATTTCGATACGTTTCAACTATATTTCGATGTAATTTAGATACTTTCGATATATGTTAAATTTGTAAAAATTTTGTCTAAATTGCTCTGCTCCTCTTATGTCGAACCAAAAGTCAAAGCTCCTTGTACCTTTTAGGGAACACCTTCCTGGAAGGGTCATTATAAAAGGAACAATGGTGATATCGAAGATTAAGGAGAGATTTGAGAAGTATGAATTGTTAGAGAGGGCAAAGCAGTGTCCGTTTAAGCAGTTTTTTCTTGCTCTTCTAATGGAAGCATCAGGAGTACTTATACACTAACTACTGTAGAGGAAGGTGAAATCCAAAAACCCGGCGGAGTTGCAATTTTTCATTGGGAATAGCAACTTGAGATTCGAGCTTGGTGAGTTTGCGTTGATAACGGCGTTAAACTTTGGCAAAGATCTTGACGTTATGAAGTACAAATCTATGTCTAGTAGCATGAGGCTCAGGGAGATATACCTGAATAATGAAGCTAATGTGAGATCTAGTGAATTAGAAGCTACATTTCTAAATTCTGAGGAGAATGAAGACGTATGGAAATTGGGGTTGTGCTACTTGGTAGATGGGCTCTTGATGGCACAGGAGTCAAGCACCAAGATTCTGATGGATATGCTCTCTTTTGTGAAGAATGAGGAGGATTTCTTTAATTATCCATGGGAAAGACGATCTTACGAGATAACATTTCCTAGTTTGAATAAGGACATGATACATTAGAGGGAAAACTACCTTCAGAAGATAAAAAAAAATAAGAAGGCGAAGGAAGCAAAATACATAGTCTATGGGTTTAGCATTGCTTTACAGTATTGGGCTTATGACGCTATCTCCAAGCTTACTGGTGTATTTTCTGAGAACCTTGGCATCAAATTCCCAAGGATGTTGTCATGGACAAGCAATAAAGCACTATCAGTGATGGATTGTATTGATGTATTCAAGATTAAAAAAATAAGTCCGAAAAATTAATTTTATTCTATATAATTAATTTTATAAATTCATAAGTTGATTGAACTTTATTTTGAACTATCTTGCAGCTTGTCACAAAGGCGTTATTGAATTCACGGGAGGCTGAGAAAGAATTCTATAAACATATATATCACGATTCATACCATAGCCTCGGTAGTACTAGAATTGAAGAAGAGAGAATTGATGTTGAGGACGAGAACGAGAACAAGAAGGAAGTGGCTGAAGTAAAGCAAGCTGCAGAAGAGGTGGGCATCTTTGACGCTCCCACAAACAAAGTAGAGGAGGAACAATTAGATGACTGCCTCGTTCACATAAGTTCTATTTTGAGTTGAAGACTGACATCGCTGAGTTAAAGGCAAACCAAACTGAAATAAAGGTGAACCAGGTGATTGTCAATGATAAACTTGATAGGTTGTTGAAGATGATGGAGGAAATCAAAACACATCGGCAGCCAACTAGTTCTGAATCTGAGGCCCACCCAGTTGGATGTCCTTCCTGAAGAGTATCAGCCAGGTAAAGATGTTGTCATATGGACTCCCACTAAAGAACACACTCCTAAAGAGCAGCAAACTCCGAGAGTGAAAGAGTTACAACTAGCTAAGGTGGCTACAGTTAAGTTTGGGAGGAAGAAACGGGTCAGCCAACGATCTAAAAGACTCATTGACTACACCGATCCGTCAAACAAGAAGTTCAAGGTTAATTATCCATGCAAACCAAACCCATTCTGGAAAATTGAAAAAAAATAGCTTAATACATTTAGGAGATGGCTTGCAGGACTTATTGATAACCAGAAACCAATCCAGCTTCCCACTGGTGCTGCTACTACTGGATTCTTCTTTCACCTGAGACTCTTTTGAAGTGGCTTTCAGATAAGGTAATTGAATTTATAATTCAATTTTTCTTTCTTCATTTTGAAATCCTTTTTTATATTCATTTAAAAGTTATTGTATTCTCTCCATTAGCAGCATATTGACGCGGCTTTTCGGTTGATACGAGAATGACTTTGGCTTTTCCCAAAGACTATTAGAAAGAAGGTCGCCCTTGCGGACACAGTCTACATTGCATGCATGAATGGTCGGTAGGATGTATTCTGAAAAACCTCCAATAAAGCGAAGTTTTTGTGGGATGACCAGCTTACTGACTATGCTAAAAGAGATGCAGATCAATTTCAACATGGCTGGGAGGAGGTTGACGAAGTTTACTATCCCTTGAACATCGGTTCAAATCATTGGGTTCTTGTGCACATAGATCTTCTTGTGCATATACTCACGGTATATAACTCTGACCAAGCATTATATGATGATACACGTGTCGAGGAAGCCATACATCCAATTATGAAGATGTTATCATACTTTTTGCTAAATGTAGAAGGAGTCGCTGATCGTAATGATCTTGATTTGTCTACAATGACGAAATCTCGTGATTTTGATGTTAAAAGGTTACCTCCCAATGTAGTGCCACAAACAACGAAGAAGTAATTCAATACAATATAAGGATATTAACAAACATTTCTTCAATTGGTCATTTTGACACTAATTAGAATTATTTGCCTTTATAGTGGAGATTGCAGCATTTTTGCTGTAAAACACTTGGAATGTATGTTAGCCGATATTCCACTGTCCAACGTTGTCAAAAATTCGACTACCATCGAATTATAGTCAAAGAAATTCTTACTTCTCAGACTTCATCGAAATTTGATCAAAATTATAATCGAAATAGTCATCAAAAATGGGTCGAAAATTCGACTACCATCGAATTATAATCGACGAAATTCTTACATCTCAGACTTCATCGAAATATGGTTGAAATTACATCGAAAATTCGATGCTTATCGTGAGGTTGTCTTATTTTTTGAGAAATCCAGACTTTTGCAGATAATCCCAGACCCAGAAAACAACTTTTAATGTATAAATTATACTCGTAACATATCGAAACTCAGTTAAAAACTATTCCAAACAGTACCTATAACATTTGAACATATAAATTACATATCCATTTCGCGGATTTTTGTCTTCCATCTTACCGCCAAGTCTTTTTTCTGTTTTTTCAACTTTTATCCTTTTCTTCTTTTCTGCTCTTAGAATTTCAACTCTTTAGACAGTGCGATAACTTCAAGCATGAGATTATAGGAAAGATTGTGAGGATATAGAGAGAGGAATAAAGAGTTACAGTTAGGTTAAAGAGGAGAAGAGTGACATATACATTGTAAACCAATTATTAAGGGCAGAAGTGACATTTCAGATGGGTATATGCATATTTTTCAGAGTTTTATCGAGGGAAGCATATGTGCCAAAATATGCCTTTTATGATACATATTTAACCTAATTTCTCTATTTTAAAATATCATTGAAAAGGTATCGAAATTTCGACTCTGTAAATCGAATTTCACGTGATTTTTCGGTACTATTTTCAGCCATACTCATCGAAATTTTAACAAAATTAATCGAAAAAATGTCGAAATGAAGTCAAAAATTATGTCATCCAAAAATTTCTAAATCATCTTTTACTACAAATGCCCTAAATTCAAAAAAATAATACCCTCAAATAATATTTTGCTTACCTTCTTTTAGGGACTCATTTTTCTCAACGTAATCCTCAACAGTGAGAGAGATTTACGATGGACAGCATGACGAGTTTTCGTCTTCCTCAGTTTACGGCACGACGGGTTCTTGGCTCTTCAGAGAAGGAGAAGAAAGAGAGAGTTAGAGAGAGAAAAATGAGGAGTTTCGGAGGGAAGTATGATAGACACTCCTTTGAAAGTGAGACATTTTCTCTTTGGTATTAGTAAGGGTATTTTCGTCCGCAAACATATTTTTCAAATATTTTTTAACTTGTGCATATGGGCCAAAATAGGGGTATTAGAGAGCATATTTAACCTAATTTCTCTTGTGTTACTAGTAACATATGACCAATTATCTCTCTTGCAATTTGCCACAAGTTTGGAAACTACTAATTGGATTGGTCATTAGTAACCAGATTAATTATTAATAACTAGTTTTGTAAATGGAAACCAATAAAGAGATTGGTCTTATATTTGAAACTAATAACTAGATGGTGACTTAAAAATAAATTAGTTACTGGTAATCAGATTAACTTGTGATTAGTAATTAAATTAGTTTGTGGTTCACTATCATTAACTAATGACCAATCATTGTAACTAGCTACTAGTTTGAAACTAATAATTATTTAGTAACTAAAAACTAAAAAAAAAAAAATCAAAAACTTAACCAATATGTAAATCGGTCGATAATTAGTAACAATAACTAGAGAAATAAATAACTAAATTAGTTGATAATCGATAACCAATAACCAGAGAAACTAGTAACTAAATTAATTAGTAATAACCAAATTAGTTACAAGTCAACTAAAACTAAAGAAACCATAAAATAATAATTAGATTAGTTATTAATTACCATATTGGTTATTTACTGGTAACTGGAATAATTTAAAACTAATTGAATAAAAAAGGAAAAAAAAAAAAAAAGAAAAAGAGTAACCCCTTCTATCCTTAAGAGGAAGATAAAAAAAGAGAGTTAGTTTTTTCCTTTCTTCTAAAAAGAAAAAAAATATAAGAATTAAAGAAGAGAGGATTTTAAAAATATATATATGTGAAAAATAAATAAATAAATAAAAATAAAGGAAAAGATAAAAAAATAAAAATGAGAGAAAACAATCCGGTTCAATGAGTAAAAAAAAAAAAATTAGAAAAGAGAAAAAATTAAAAAAATGAAAAGTGAAACAAAAATTAATTTTTTCCCAAAAAAAATAAAAGAGAAAACTAGTATTCTGGTGATCGAACCCAAATGGTAGAAAAGAAAAGAAGACCAATCCATTCGAATTCAGCATGATGTCATGCTTTTGATATATAATCTGTCAATTTTAAGAAGATGTTTTATTTACAATAGTGCCACCGCACTTTTGACTCTTCATTTTTTTTTCAAAAATGCCAATTGTGTGCCGTATAGAAACTAATTAGTTCCCTCTACCGTATTTCTGTAATACTTTTTATTTTTTAACTGTAAAACCCAAAAACTTCCAAGAAATTATTAACTATAGATCAAAATGTACTTGATACTATTAAAAATGCCATTTTAAAAAAATCATTTTAGCCCAAATTAGCCCTATCCAGGTCCTTTTCTCAACTTTAAAATAAAAGAAAAGTTATGTCCAAAATTTTTATTTATAAAATGATTTGAGCAACTTTTATTGTACGTTTAGCGATCTTAATTTTACACTAGATGATGATTGCTAATAGAAAATGGAAAATAGTCTTTTAGCAAATAAATTTTTTCCATATTGTCAATTTGCCAAAGGACTCTTGCTATGATGAATATAAGAGATAGCTTCTCATTCTTATCAAAGAGCAGCACTCGTGATATTCTAACTATGAATTTCCCATTTCTATATTACATATATTTCGGCAAGGATACAAAATGCATGACTAATAAAAAAAAATTTGCAGCCACAGAAGGCAAAGAAT
Source organism: Parasponia andersonii (assembly GCA_002914805.1). Taxonomy (NCBI): domain Eukaryota; kingdom Viridiplantae; phylum Streptophyta; class Magnoliopsida; order Rosales; family Cannabaceae; genus Trema; species Trema andersonii. Next base: position 382,724 of record JXTB01000004.1, read on the forward strand.
CAAACTGACAGGATATGTCCTAGTTTCCTAACCATCTAACATATGTTACAGCTGAATAATGCTACTGTACATAGTCATCTAGCAACTGTAAGCTTGGGGAATCCAATCCAAATTCTAAGTGGATTCCCATGAACTATACCTCTTCACAATCAACCCTCCAAATCCACAACTCACAGGTTTCATAAATGATTTTGAGTTTTATTTTTACTGTGATTAGCACTTGCAGCCAAGCGGGCTGTGAAACCAACTGTATTGGGTCGTATTGATATTTGTCGAACGATATCACAATACTCAGGATCATCTGATTGTCCCCCATACCTTATCCCTTGTATCATTCCGTGATACATCGGAAAGAAGCGCATCTGAATCGCGGAATATGAGAAGTATGGAATTAGAGCTGAGATCACTACAAAGAGTATGACAAGCCAATAGGAAGGAGTGAGGGCAAGAGCTTCAGTGAAGATTTTGTAAGCAGTGGTGGAGAAGTTGGGAGACATGGATCCATAAATTAGGAGGAAAATATACCAGAAAGCAATAGAACCCCAGATGAAAATATGTTGTATCACAGTGAAGTAAGATATAGCCAGTGCCATCTGCAAATTCACAACCCATACGATGCACGTATACATTGTTGCCCCTAAGATATCTCTCCCAACTGTCTTTCCTTCGTTGTTAAATGCTTGTAGCTCCAGTGCTTTTATACAGAAGAAGAAAATGATCACAGCACTTATTAGTCCATTCAACATCCAGCTCAGTATTCGGCGCCAGCTGAAAAGGACATTCTGCACCCCTTCTTGGTATAATAGTGGAAACTGCAAGAAGCAAAACATTGCAATAAGCATTTAAGAAACCCAACACATACACAGTATTTCAACCTCGATCATACACTTACCATTATTTTTCCGGGATTTGTTGTTTTAAAGGAGTGGCAAACTCAGTTACAAAAAAACCTTCATCTTAATGGTATAAACTAAAACTCATCAACTAGGTGCCAACCAATGTCTGGTCAAAACAAATATTTGTGCAATTTTGTTGAATGAGTAGGCTTTAGACGTGATGCACAGATTTGTGCAATAATGTATGTGCGTGTGTGTGTATGTGTGTGACAGAGAGAGAGAGAGAGAGAGAGAGAGAGAGAGAGAGTTCCTGGCAGTTCTTTTTCTTTCTACTTATTTTAATCTTTCATATCCTTGAGTCGAATGAGACAAACCAGTAATGGGATTTTATTCACTAACCACCAGTATGGGAATAGTTGAATGAATATGTTAGATGGTAACCTACCTTGAGGCAAAACCTTGCAGATACATCTTGGTCAAAGACTCCCATAGCTATCACCGGAAGTGATGAAAAGAAAACATTATAAAGTGACAAAAACCAGTCATTGTATGCGGGTTGCCCAGAAAATGATGCGTGTGCCTCGTATAAGAAGAGAGTGAAACCAAATGTGATATTCTTGTAGAAAAAGTAGCATATCTGCCAACAGAGGAATAAAGAATTCAATCAACTTTGCATAAAGGTATTCATGATGAAAATTTATTTATAGTTAATTGATTGAAAATCAAGTTTCTTGAAACTCATAAAGCAGAAAAACTATTATTACCATAGATGAAATCCTTCTATAACACCAATGCCCATGCACAAGTAGCAAACGCTCCAAATATCTGAACTGTGCAATAGCAATATCACTTGACATGACTGCTTGCATTCCCTCAACTCCACTGATTCCAACCCCAATATCGGCTTCTTGAAGCATTCCCACATCATTGGCACCATCACCAATTGCTAGCGTAGTTTTTCCAGTTCCAGATTTCACCAGTCTTGTAACCTATTTTATTTGATCATATTTTATCAATTTAAAAAATTAGTACTTCGATAATTGCACAGGGGAAAAAAAAAATAATCAAATGAAGGAAGAAAATGTTCTTTCTACAGAAGAAATTACAATGGAAGTATGTACTATACCAGTGCCTTCTGTTTTGGCGATGAACGGCAGCAAATAACAGATGCACAACCTGTAGCAAGCTCCAGAAACATTTTCTTCATGTCATCCTCCAGGGCATAAGAAAGTGATTTCCCGCTGATAATTAATGCAAAAGCCTCAGAACCCACACTTGCTGCAGCAATTTGAGCCTTCCCATCTTGTATCTGATGGAGGACACTTTCCTTCAATGCCTAAAGGATGAATTAACAACATTCCATCAAACAAAATTGTACGGGTATTTAAAATTTTGAATTTGAAAACTCTAACTCTGGACTCCTTCACAAACAAGAAAAAATTAACCAAAAAGAGCTTATGTAATTATGTACAATGGAAACGGAGCTTCCAACATATGTTAGCAGGCAGCCCCACTTCAGAACAAGGACTGTACTACTATTTTCACAAGCCATGGCGTAGCAATCCCAATGTGTAATAAATATGAATTTCACCATTACAAATGAACCTGATCATGCAATTGCCCCTGTTTTGTCAACTGAACCTTTTTTAAGCTTTGATGATTCTCAGACAGTTATCTCATTAACTTGCTTGACAAAATGCCATATTGATTAAGTGGTTACCTCAACTTAGACCCAATAAAATAAAAGGAAGTACCTTAGCGCTAGCAGCCTTTTCTCCTGCCTTTTCCAGTGTTTGAATTTCTGGATTATCCAAATTGATTATAATCTGCTTCATTCCTTGTCGGAGCAAACTACAAGCAAAACTGCAAATTCACATATGTGGGTTAGAAACTTTAGATATTAAAGTTCCAAAACAAGAAATTAGCTGCAGCATGCAATAACCAACCCACTACGCCATTAGATATCATACCCAATATTAATGGCAGTCTCCATCTTGTCCCCAGTTAAAACCCAAATTTTTATTCCAGCTTGGGCAAGCTTATCAATGCAATCAGGAACCTGCAAAGCACAAGAACAAACACATCATTCCTAATTCTCTCATTTAAACTTCAAGTTACTAATAAACCCTGGCAGGTTCCAACCTACCCCATTTTGGAGTTTGTCTTCGACAGCAGTTGCACCTAGAAGAATTAAATCCCTCTCAATTTTCTCAGCTACTTCATCAATCAGTGCTTCCCGATCTGCACTTGCTGAAATTTTAGCTGCAGAAAATTTCTCATCAAACTGTCTATATTCTTCTTCATCAAGTTCACGATAGGCTAGTATCAAGGTACGAAGGCCTTCATCAGCGTACTCATTAACATGCTCCATGGTTGCTGCTTCATACATCCTACCATTACTGGCTAGCCTTTCAAACATGACACTGCACAGGAACATAAGTTAACGATTATTCAAATAACCTGAGACAGAAAAAGATGAGCTTTGTTCATTCTTTCTGGCCACTTCTTTTATACATCCACAAGTTAATGAGACTTAACCACAAACCTGTCAGCACCTTTACAAAGTAACAATATCCTCCCTTCCTCATTTCTAACTATCACAGACATTCGTTTCCGTGCACTATTGAACTCTAAAACATTCAGAAGTTTATATACCCTGCAAAGCAAAAAAACATATTGAAGATAGTCCAAGAGTAAAGGGACACCCGAAAAAAGCTGACAGATGATCAGACAAACTTGATAGAGAGAGAGAGAGCTCATAAAAACACAAACAAAATTTAGGACACGATTTCTTGAAAATCTTAACAAAGTGGTATAGGCTCCACAGTCGTTTATGTGGACATAATCCAAATTCTAAATAACTTCCACCGCAGCCAAAAGACTTAAAAACAAAGAGGATCATCTAGCATACAGAAAAGAATTTCTGGAACAAGTCCACTTGGAACCATTGAAAGCGCCGAGAGTGTGTGCCATGATGATTTTTAATTCTTCTACGGATACAATGCAGAGAATAAAAGCCTACTGACCTTCTATTAAGAAAAAAAAAATGAACATACTGACCTTTGAACTTTCTTGCCACACACTTGATCTAACTCATGTAGTGATACGCTGGTCTGTGTTCTTTTGTAAAATTCAAAACCAAGTTCTCTTGCTGCAATCACGAATGCTGCTTCATCAGGTGATTCAGCCTCATATGTAATCTTCCTTGTATCTTCATCCACTTCAGGTACTGCTGTATGGCAAACTGCCAATAAACGAAAAAAATTCTGGATAACATCTGCATGTGGCTCATTTACCCAATTACCATTCATGATCCTTTCATCCTTGAAATTGAAGCCTTTAACGGGCAGCTTTTTTTCAGCTGAATCCTCTGTATGGTTCCATCCACTAATATTTTCTGGAACTAAAGGAGAACCATTTCTTCTGTCCATAGCCCTCTCAACCTCTGTGACACCATGACCATAAGCTGTTCCAGCAATAGAACACTTGATGAACTCCATTGAATTGCATGTTAATGTTCCAGTCTTATCAGAAAGTATTGTGTAAACTTGGCCGAGTTCTTCATTCAAATTTGATGTACGGGCATGTGCTGGTTTGTCAGCTTCCTCATAATACATGTGAATATCTTGATTGATAAAAATGCTCTGAAGAACTTTGACAATTTCTATTGAGACATACAAGGAGATTGGGATAAGGAAATTATACAACATTAGGGCCGTCAGAAAGTGAAAAATTGCTGCAGATGGTGCTCTCTTAGGGTCAAAGAAAACCGTAGCATTATCTGGTTTAAGATACCATCTTTCCATCTTCCCATTCTGGAAGTCATCTTTAGTTGTAATACCAAAGAAAACAGACCCAACAAAAGCCAAAAAAAATAAGAAAACGAGCAAAAAGTAGATAATTTTGTCCATCTTCCTTTCAACCTTACTTCTCTTTGAAGGGGGATCAGTAGAATTTTGAATAACCTTTGTGTCATGACCGGTGAAGATAACAACCCCATATATATGGTCTGTATTTCGAAGTTTAGAGTCTCTGAGAAGAAGTTGTTGAGGAGAAAGGGGATAGTGTTGCTCTTCAAATTCCAAAGTTCCAACAAAAGAGTATAAATTTGCATTTGGGTCTTCACATTTAACAACAGCCTTGAAATCATGGAATTTAGAATCTTCATGTAAAAAGGAAGTTACCTCCAATGCTTGCTTTAATTTTAAATTTGTCTCTCCATCAAGGTTCATGGTTTCAACATAACAAACTGCATCTTCATAACTGGATGAAAGCAAAAGGAGGTCTGCTGGAAAGAATTCATTCTTCTCCACCTTCACTACATCTCCCACTTTCAGATTCTTCCATTCGATATAATCAAATGTACCGTTATGTTTTCTCACTTTGACCTTTCTATTATTCACCTCAATATCCTGAGGAAAAAAAATTGCGGTTACAAAATTGCCCATCAGGATTGTCCAGAAAGCAATGTAATACAGACAATGTTTAGAGATTATTGATTGAAACTTTTTATCAATTTTATAATCAAAAAAGAGAAAAACAGAAATGTAGGAGACTTCATATATTCTAACCACCAATTCAAGATTCGCATCATCTATTCAAACAACCGCGTACACAAGCCCACAAAGCAACACCCAAAAATGCTATAAATCCTAGAATATCATCCATATTACATCTCTCAAAAAATCTCATCCATTAATCTTATTTCGTCAAATTTTGCAATCATTAGCTTCTTATATAGCTATTATAATCTGTCAGCCGTGCCAAAATTCACATCATCAAACCAAAATAGTCTCACAAAATTTTAATAGGTGAGCCAAAGTCCCCATAAGAGTACAAAACAACTCAATGAATACAGGTACCTGCTTCTTTCGCCGCCAGTCCTCCACACCTTCCTTAATCATAGTCGCCCCTACAATGATAATCAGCGGGATGACAGCACTTACAGCCGTGTAAGGAGCCAGAGGAGTAAAAGCCAAAATACCAGTGACTAAAAAGAAAAAATTTGCCACTCTCCTGAATTGCTCAAACAATGATTTTGGTAAGAAAGTAGCGAGTGTATACTTAGTAGTGCTAACATAATTGTCACTAAAATGACGAATTCCAGCCTCAAAGCAATCTGGGTCGTTGCAGTAAACCACCCTGGAAAAGCCTGGTCCCCCAATCTGTGAATGGTCCTCTTTGAAAGATGCTCTACCACATCTAAATGAGTAGATCTTGCTGAAATGCAACTTCCTTCGCCTACCACCCCTCATATTCTCCTCCCCCCCAATACCAAAAACTTAGACAAACCCACTAGTCAAAACTTCAATAATATCTTCCCAAGTGCCTATTCTCGCTATATAATCTAGCTCTCTTCAGGGACTATAACCATTAATGAGTAGCACAACCTGATAACTACAAAGCACAGAACCAGATACGGTTCTGACCAAAAGCTCCAAAACCAACTAGATTTGGAAAAAAAAAAAAGTAACGAAAAAATTACACCAAAACAAATCACAGAAGATGATATATATGAATATATGTATGTAGTCTGTGTATAAACATGAAAAGAGAGAATTTTGGGAGATAAAACTTGAAAGAAACGAAAAACAAGTCCAAAAATGAAATAGGACACTGGTATAGACAATGCAAGCGTTTAAGTCTTTAAGAAATACCTACGACCCACCTACCCCTTTTTTAATCTAAGAAGCCATAGCTATGAAAAGTGTAATCTCCGCCCTAAAACCGAAAAATACCCAGAAAAACTAATACATCTGGTTCAACCTCGAACCCATAAATACAATCAAAACAGGTTCTAGAAGCCCTAAAACAACGAGAAATTTTCTATAGTATGACTCCGTACTCCATGTGGAAGAAGAATGTGGCAAATCAAAAGCTTTGAACAAACGACGAATATGAGATCTCCTAGTTTTGACCTGTAGTCCGTACGGTTCACGCGCATTTGCGTTTTTTAACGGTCGGGTTCGAAGCAATGTCCCGAATTCAACAGGATTTCCTAGGAAGCCAAACACGAGGAGGAAAGTGTAGGAAAGTTCGAAATTTTTTTCAAAAGGATTGAAATTGAAGAAAACGTGGAGATTGATATGTAGAGAAAAATAGGGTAGAGACGACTTTAATGGCGTTGTTCGAAATGAAATGGGTACGTTTCAATTTCGCGGGAAAGCTTCGGAACTCATCAATGGCGACTGTTTTGTTCCCTCTCTCTCTCTCTCTCTCTGAAAAGTCTTCCTCTTTAATTCTTCTCTTTGTCCAAAAAAAATTAAATAAAATCAAAAATGAAAACCTCCAAAAGTAAATTTCTAATTGTGATTTTCGATCACTAATAAGAAGAGAATCGTAACGCCAACTTAATAAATAGTTATTAAGAAATATTAAAAGCTTGTGTACTTGTAAATCTACTAAGCTCGATTTGTAGGTTTTTAAATTTTGTTTTGTGGGTTAACATAAAAATAATTAATTAATTAATTAGGTAAAATAATTAAAGAGGATTAAACAATTAAAAATATAATTGGAGGAAAATAAAGACAAATTAATTAGACGGGGACTTTCTTTGTATGTATCTAATAATGCGCCTGTCATGTCGTTTCGAAGACTTGCTACGGATTTGACGGGTCAAACACTCTCAAACACCATATATACATTTTATTTTTGTCAAGAAATAAAAAATAAAGAAAACCCATAAGTACATTTACACCAATTCACGTTGATTGAAAAAAGGGAAAAAAAAAAAAAAAACAGAAAGGTCTTATGTCCAAAAAGAAAGGAAAGGTTTTGAAAATTTTCGCTTCAATTTGATGAATTTTCTTCTCTCCCAAAAAAAAATTAACAACTCAATGTGAACATATAGGTTTGTATTTGTTTTCTCTTTCTTCTTGTTTTCTAGAAATATATGAAGTTAGTTTTTGAGTTTGTTTTTGCTTAGAAGGAAGAAAAAGTGTAATGAAGACTATGAAGTTTATAAATCACATGACGTATAGATCAATGTTTTTAATACCCTTTCATAATTTTTATCTCTTCTCGTTTCTTGTAAAATCTCTCTATAAAAGAAATATTTGTCTAAATACAATTCATGATTTAGTCAAAACAACTTCTTGAGTTTCCTTAGGGACAAGGCATTCTTTCTTTGTTTTCCCTTTTTCGTATGCTTTTCTGCGATATTTGATGTAAGAGGAAGAAGTACGTATTCGTGGTGTCACGTATCAAAATCGGTTAAATAAAAAAATCAATTAAACAAATCAAATTAATTATTCACAATTAGTAAGTATTTTTTTTTTCTTACCTCATAGTAATATTTTATCTCTCTTAATATTTTATGGTATTTTCACACTCTGATTGCAAAGCCTATGAAATAATAATAATAATAATAATAAATCTATAAAATGATAGATAGATTTGGAGGAGCAGCCGACGCCGGTCTTGGTCTTGACACGTGGAGCCGTGATGGGCTGAAAGCATAAATATATGAAGAAATGCTGCCCGGAGAGACTGAGACAGGTATCATTTGTCAGAACCCGTACCATGTAATATTTTATGGTCGATGGAAACTAAATATTAAAATTAGAATAAAATCAATTTTTTTTATCAACAAATTTAAAATTACAAATTTAAAAAAAAAAAAAAGAAAAAGAAAAAGGGAACTGAGAGTGTTTGGTGATCAAACTAGCTTAATTGACGGCAGGTGGCAAAACCCACCTTCTCCTAAAATCTCAAGTTTCGTCATAGGAGTGAGTTTTGTTGTCTTGTATTGTATTGTATGGTTTTGTTTGGAACATGATAATGAGATTGAGCCAATCCGAGGTGTGGTTGGAACCAGAAGACAGAGAATCAGCTTATGCATCTTTCTTGACCAACGAGCTTTTGCCATTACATTAGGAAAAGGATTATTCAAAACTCACAATTCTATTACAAAATTCATTTTTAAATTATGTATGTACTGCTACTAGGCAAACTCACATGAAGTTGTGTAAGTTTTATAAACCCGAACTCCTATATTTTATGCAAAACAAAGCTGTACAATTTATAGAATATTGACCATATAAGCTTACACAACTCATACTCGTTAACTTTAATAAATGACCTTAACATATGTTAACATTACTTATAACCTACTAAAGAACACTAGCTGTACAATCTGTGGAAGATTGTCCTAGTTTACACAACACGAAATAAATTACTAATAACGCTAATTATTGACCCTGTTATACTTACAACTTACTAAAACAATTCCTTAAAACCTCCTCCTTCTTCTTCTTTTTTTTTTAAAATGCATTTCCAGCCGTGGAATGAGAAATCTAGACCATTAAAATGTTTCTTCCTTTTTTTTTTTTTTTTCTCTACAACAACATATATGTAAAGATTTCATTCTCATAGTTTTAAATCTATTGAAGTTTTTATACTTGCATCTAGATTTATGTGAATTTTGTTTATTTTTGTTGATTTATGGTTTTCTTATTTTTTGTTTTTTTATAGTGTTCTTAAATATGAAACTTCAAAATTTTAAAAGCCTAGGAGCTCATTCTCTCTAAAGAAATTATTTTCCTCTTTCTTGTAACCCCTACCTACTAAGATTTTCACCCTAAATCTCCCTATCTAAGCCAAGACTTTTCTTTTTTTTTTTAACTTTTTTTTATCCTTAATTTTTAATAATTAGTCCATATATGCAAAGGCATCAATCACCCTAAATTCATACCCATATGCAATTTGGCCTATCTGATTGTATATTTATGTGAATTGTATTTATTTTCTTTATTTTGGTGTAATTTTTTATGATTATTTTTTAGATCAGGGATTTTTGTGGTCCAGATTTTGAAAATTTTATGCGATCCAAAATTGATATATAAAAAAGATTCGTCACAAACTAAACCAAAAGAAATAACTCTCGTGGCATAGGATAATTCCAAAGAGCGAAGATTCACCCCTCCTAAAACTCCCAATCTTTGTTGGGTTTTTGTGCTTTCCTCTGATTCGTATACAACGATTTTATCAACGATTCACTTCTTATAAATTTATAATTATTTATTTGACAAATAAAATTTCAATTTGATTGTCAAAAAATTGTAAGAACTTACATTGTCCAAAATTGATCTATAAAAGAAGATCTAAATAATCAATTTAGGCAGCCTGGATAACGATTTGAAACAATTGAAGAATTATTTGTATCATTTATTAAGTAGCATAGTGTTGTGCGTAATTTCTTACATGCTCAAATTAGCACGGTGAACGTAAGTTGAATTAATTATAGTTGAACTATTATAAAATTATGCTATTTTCTCTTCTTTATAGTCATTTTTCTCCAAAATTACAATTCAGTTGTTACATCAAATTTAGTGTTATTAACCAATTTTTGGTATTAACACATAAAAATTATTTACACTTCTGCCACAATTTTATCCTCACTAGTCATCAATAATATACAATTATTCAATCAAATTTGTACCGTAAATTACAATCAAATTTGTATTATTACGAGTTATTTGTAATTCTTTTTTATTTTTTATTTTTTTATATATAAACAGGATCCTCAAAAAAATATTATTAATCGAAATAAAAAATTTCAAATTAAAAAAAAAAAAAAGAACGAAACGAACTCATTCAGACGTATTTTTAAGGGGATGTAAGGCTTTTTTTTTTTTTTGGAAATGTCTGGGTTGTAAGTTTTGAATTACAAATTTCAATATTAGAGGTTAACCTTGATATTAATATTTAAGACTGCAGTCGCCTCTTTCTTTTATTTTATATCTTTTTTGTAAGTGTATTTTCGACGATGACATTATTGACATTTGTAAGCATCAGAGAGTAGGGACTTTTATAAGTGGGTGGTCACATTGTTGCCGTGGCTATATAATATACTTTTTTTAAGTCAAAATAAATAAGAAACAAGGAAGAAAATAGGCCTAAGATTAGCCTACTTGCACTCTGTTTAAAACATTCCCTGTTTAATTTTCATGATTTGCTTTTTCTGAAACTTCAACTAATAAACAAATAAAAATACTGGGCTCCACGGAGGTCTAATGGAATATTACTAGCGTGTATCAGAATATATTCGGCAAATTGGACATAATCACAATATGACCGAAAAGTTAATGGCCCCCAAGTCCATCCATGCAATGTTATAATATTATAAAAAAAAAAAAAAAAACAAAACCAAAACGTACTAGTGGATTAAGTGATCTCCCTACCTTTTTGCAAATTTGATGATGTGGGTTTCTTTCTTTGTTTTTTTTTTTCTTATTTGAAAAGATAATGTGGGTTTCTTTTGGGACATACACAAAAACAAACACTATACTCATATTTCCAAATTAATCATACAAAATTACAAATTTAGCTTATCATCAAGCTATTAACAGCTAACGTCAGAAAGTACTAGAAGGGATATTCTATTATGAGATCTCTCTCTCTCCATAAGAAAAGAAAACAGAAAGAAATAAATAAATAAATAAAACAGTACAAAAAACAAAACAAAAATATAAGACTCAATCATTACATCCGGACTATCACTTATTGATACCTATTTTCTCTTTTCACATGGTGGATTTATAACAGGTCTAAAAGAAAACGAAGAAAAATCTTCTAAGGTATCTTTGCTTTGCTTGCATGACATGGGAAAAGATTTTTGAGTGGCAAAAAGCATTGTCTCGTTTGGGAAAATGGGGGGGGCAAAGTGAATCAATTTCTATAGAAGATGCCAAAACTCATTGTTGGGCAATAGGCACAAACAATATGTATATCGGTGATTCCCATTTGATTATTCCACAATAATATTACATCCTTATTAGAATATCCTTTTGGTACTTTGCTATATTCTTGACCCCACAAGTGGAGAAAAAGGAAAGAATAAAGGTTAATGGGAAAAATCATTTATACCAAAAGAGTTTTGATACAATTTGATACAAGGAAATAAGTTATTTAGAATAATATGAAAATTAATTTAGAAGAAAGAAAATCTCAGTTTGATATTAGAGTTAGATGAAAGTTTTCTGAATCTATATTCTCACCCCCCCCCCTCCCAAAAAAAAAAATCCTTATTCCATAAGGGAATTTCAAGAATAGTTTGTAAGTGATCTTAATACACTATTTTTCTTTCTTTCTTTTTTAATTGTTTAATTTCATCTTATATTTCCTAGAAAAGAAATAAAAAGCACCATTTCAATAAGGACTAAGAAAACATTTCTCTATATATACACATATATAACTACATATGTAACAGGACTAAGAAAACATTTCTCTATCCATATATAACTACATTTGTAAAAAGTTTTTTTAACTTAAAAAAAAATAGCTATATACAAAATTGTTCTCCGCGCACATTAATTTCGTCTACTATTTGATATCATTAGGGACTAATGTTGTAGACTTGTACGGCCGAGACACATGACTAAATCAATAAGCAAATATTATTTAATCTGTGGATATGGTGTGCTTCATTGTGTTAATACTAACTGCATCTGCATGTTTGGCGATTAATCATTGGATATTGTTGGTGTTATTTTGTTAATTTTTATGCAAGTGCACGTGCCGAACAAGTAATATAGTAATGAGTTGAGTATCGTTTCCACATGGATTGATTAACCAAATTAGTTGGATAAAACTAATG